>PVKE010028415.1:0-20931 GCA_004027555.1 Craseonycteris thonglongyai | reverse complement strand
GAATATAGGCCTAAACCTATGTTTTAACTGTAAAATTAGGGGGTCGTCTTATACGCCCGGTCGTCTTATACGCCAGAAAATACGGTATTTATAATTTTATCACCTAAACTGTGTATACCTAAAAAATAGAGTTTAGTTATTCCTATTTTTAAATGTTACTGAAGTCTCTTTTGATCTATAGCCTTTCCCTTCCTCATACCTATCACTAATCTTTTTCTCTGTCTCCTCCTCCCAACCCCCGCCTCTCCTCTTTTCTTCTCCCTCTCTCCAGAAACTGACTGTGTGTCTATCTATGTTGGCTTGCCCACATAGTCTAAGTTTGACTGATTTCATCTTCCTGGTATCGTTGAATATGCTCCCCTGTCCTCTATATTCCCTATAATGTGCTTACTTTTGGAAAGACTCTTTCATAATGGTCTCAGTTTCTTCTATTAGGTGGTACATAATGCACAGTTATCGCGCGTGTGTGTGTGTGTGTGTGTGTGTGTAAGTAATGTTAGCCACCATTTATTTTCAGTACCTAGTCTCATTAATTAAAATTTGCTGGCGTGGGCATGTTTTACCATTCTTCCTTTGTTTTGGGGGTGTTTTTTTGGTTTGTTGTTTTTTTTTGGTCTGAAATAAATCAATAAAGAGAAACTCTCCCTCATCTACTTTTAGTTACTCAGTGGCACGGTTTATATAGGGAAAGCAAGATAAATGCTAGACTCCTTTCTTTCATTTACCTCTCACTTACCCTGTTAGATGTCCGTCCACATCAGGCATGTCCAACCTGCAGCCCACAACAGCCTTGAATGTGGCCCAACACAGATTCTTAAAACATCATGAGATTTTTGTGTGTGTGATCTTTTTTTTTAGCTCATCAACTATTGTTAGTGTTAGTGTATTTATTTGATGTTTGGCCCAAGACAATTCTCCCAGTGTGGCCCAGGGAAGCCAAAAGGTTGTATACTGCAGGGCTAGACCTTGAAGAATATTTGTCTATTTTTAATGCCACTGCATTTTTTACACAAAAGCCATTAAAATAAACAATTATATCTTGAAATACATAACTAGTGTATGTTTTTAACTTTGGTGAATTTTTTTTCCCAAGGAAATTTGGAAAGATAGACCTCTGTTCTGTCCTTATTTTTTTATTTTTTATTTTTTTATTGTTTTTGACAGGGAGAGAGAGAGAGAGAGAGAGAGAGATACAGAGACAGATACAGAGACAGGGAACTCCCCAGTTTAGCACATGGGTCTGCACGCTGTCCTTATTTTTAATCTATTTAATCCCAATTATTATTACTGCTCGAAACAAATAATATCTAATCCATTTGTAGCTTTAGAATATTGTTCAGGTTAATTCATTTCTTTGTATCTACTTCTAATTTTTCAACCTAATACGAAATTTTGCAATTTAGTCATTGAAAACTTAGCCCTCATCTTCTAATGAAATTCAGAGAACTTTAGAATTATGTTACCCTTTTTCAAATCACTCTTCAATTCAATAAGATGAGCCCATTAGTAGCAGAAGATAGAATCTTTCCAGCACATACAGGCCAATATCAGCATTTGATAAATGATTAGACAAGCTGCCCTTACTTCCTGAAACAAACAGAAGGACAGAGGGGGACTAGTAATGAATAAAGAAAATAGCCAAGAGAAATTCCTGAAACAATAACTTCAATTTGAAATTGCTTACTTCACTGGAATGTTCATTCTCTACTTGCTGATGACTGAGACAATGTTTTTTTAAAGCTATGATTATTTATTTTTGTTAGGAAAGCCAACTACCAAATATCATGAGAAGAAAGCTCCAATAAGCAAAACTAGCTTTAATACTTAAGTTTCCTACTTAGCATTCAAAAGCTGTTGCCTAAAGTTTTATCAGTGGAGGAGGTACTTTCATTGTTATATGAGTGAACCATCCTTGCCTTATTGCATTCTAATTCCTTGATCTGACTTTTTAATATACAGAATTTAAATACCTGAAAATCATTAGTTATTACACAGCTCAGCAACACAGAATCCTTCACAGAAATAGGCAATGTTTACTCTGAGGACATGAACTCTAGCATAAGGACATATCATAGGAACAGGTGTAGAGACTCAGAAAAAATTAAAATTTTCAAAAGCACCAAACATATGTATTTTACAACTGCACCTAGAGGAACTATTTTTGTTTGTGGCCACCACTGATTTTCTAAAGGTCCCCTCAAATACCTCCTTGAAAACATTCTTCCAATGAAGGAGTCAAATAATTATCCACAACACGTGATTTCTAACTGACAGGAAGTTCTGATGAACTTTGTTCACAGGCAGTGTTCCCAATTATGATGCCACTTTTGTGCAGGTCTCTCAGCTTGGCTTTCATCCAGGCTGTTAGGTGAAATTAGGCCCAGAAAATCGGATTATTGCATCCCAAGGGAACCAACTGATAAGCAGCAGATGATTGCTCATCTCCTTGCTACTTGCTGGTGCTGAGGTGTTGCTAGTTGCAAAGCCAATTTGTTAACAATTAGTACTCATTAGAATCATTTCCTGTTATCTGTTCTAAACATTTGACAATGCACTTTTAGGAAACTGGGCCCCCAAAAGTAGCTCTACATAAACGTTGAGCCATTAAAAACCTTTAAGATCCAACGTAATTCCTAACCATAGTCATCAGTTACCAAGTAATTATTTTTGCTTTGGGACCCACCTGCTATCCTGTCCAGTTTAAAGATGTGCTGGAACAAGGACATACTTCTTAATTAGCAGAGGTTGTGGATAAGTCAGCGGAGGAACAAAAGGAATTTTCTTCCATTATATGCTTTAGTTGTTTGTAGTATATCTTTAAGGGGGGGAAAAAAAAAGCCAGCTTGAAGTACAATGTATGTATTTGTGAGAGTATGAAATTAAATACATTACTTCTGTTAGCTAAACACCTAAGCTTAGTTTTTAAGTCTGTGTTCACCATTGTACATTATGCACTCTAAATATAGAAGCATAAATGGAGTCATTGTGCATTACACTAGAATTTAAATATTGCCAATGTCAGCTTTCTGAAATGTTATATACGACTTTAATAAAATTTGCATAAATACTATATGCATTTGAAATTTTTCTCAGAAAGGGCATTGTATTTATCTAATTTTTAAAGATAGACTTGCATGCATTATAATGCTGCAAATTTATATTCAAAAGATGTGCCTTTATTATCTAATTAAAATATTTATTTTCTGTACAAGTATCATCTACTCATACTAGCCTAAATATTCTTTATTGAGACTAAGAAAATATGCCTTATTTTCTCTCTAGAAAGCAATGGTCTTTACAGATGTACTATTCAATTATTTTGTGATTTTTTTTTAGGATCAAATTTAAAACTCTGAATGGCACCCCCATTTTCTGTTCCTTTTCCACATCACTCCCCAAATTTTTCTTTGCTTCTGTATTTATTTTATAATTTAAGTAATTATTCCTATTCATCTTTCCCTATACTTAATCTAGGGAAAGATATTTCTTCTAACTGTTGCAAAACATGGAGATGTGAACTAAATTGATTTCTATTTCTGAATTTCTTATTCCTATATTAAAAGCTTATATTAATGGAGAAATTAAGTGTATGTTTTCTTTTTTGAAATGCCCTATGCTCAACCCCTTTATCCTTAATAAACAGAGATGGTATTGACACAAGTGAATTTTGTTTAACCACACTACATTTGCTCCTTAATTAGTGAATATTCATCTGTCAGAAGCAGCAGCTATGACACCCCTCCCTGCTAACATGTCCTGTCATAAATAATCAATGAGGTGATATTAATATTCATGAGCTGGAATCTGTGTAGTCATGTGCACTGATGCAGAGACAGGGGGAGTGTTGCCATGAACTGACTGGAAACTCTGTGTGTGTATCCGTGAGTGCAAGATACTTAGGGAAAGCGAAGAGCATGCTGCTACACTCCACCCTGGCTTATGCTTCCAGCTAACAGCGGTTTGTCTGTTTCTGGACTGAAGTGACTGATGAAAAACAGTAGTCAAGTCTGGAGGGTGATTCCCTTTCAGTTCACTTGCCTTTCAGTTCTGGGGGAATTAGAAGATTTGCTTTCTCTCTCTGCTTCTTAGAATGGGCTGCAATTTGTGCACTTTTCAGAAAAGAGAGGAACACTACAAACTGCTGTATGAAGTTTCCCAGGTGAGTGCAGGGTCTGATACCTATGCAGCTAAACAGCCAGGCTTTGTGTTGGTCTGTCTGGAAGACGGTACATGAATTGTGGCTAGCTTTATTTTTGCTTTCAGTACATTTTAGAATTGAGGGCAGACTTGCTAGTTGGGGGCTTTTTATTTTGGTTTGGGGTGGCAGTTTTCAGCTTCCTTGCCACTCCCCCTTCAGATGACTTCCTGTGGGATTCTTTTTAACAATTTTTGTATCTACTGCCAAGATGTCAGTCAAATAAAAGGAGTAACACTGAGATCCGTGTTTGTCATATTTTGTGACACCTCTTTCATTTTGGAAGAGTGTTAACATTTGAAAATCAAATGTATCATTGTCTGCATTAATACTATTAGGATTTAATAGGTCTGTGATCTCAGTTATTTTGAATAGACAGGAAAAGTTTCTTGCCAAATCTTGTTAGCCAGAGGAATTATTTGATTAATTAAGAATGTTTGCTTTGGATTAAGAGGAAAACATAGTATACTTGTATTATATGAGGAAACAAAAACATAATATGCCTTGGCTTAAAAAAGAGATAGAGGAATTTTCTTATCACTTGTTCTTAGATCCTTTTTATAATTTTTTTCTCTGTTTAGGACTAGAAATTAATCTCAAGAGCTTGTTACAATATCTGTATGTGTCCTAGGAAAAAAGTGTATAAGTTCAGATGCCTCTTTTATGTATATCTGAGGGCATTTCAGAATAAAAATCAGAAAACGATATCTCTAGCCCTCATAGTTTTCATAACATTTTTTTAATTCACCATTTTATGTAGGCAGGTTTTCCTGGGGGGCGGGGGGGGGGGTATGCTCAGGTCCGAATGTCTTGTTTGTCAAAATAAAGTTTACGTCTCCATTCTTTCAGTTTGTCCAGATGTGACACCTTACCACTTTTGTGTTTAGATGATATTGCTGCTGAAAGACAGTGTTTGGGGTGCTGGGGGTCTGTGGGCAGAGCAGCAGCCGAGTGCCCACCGCCGACTGCCTCCCTCAGATTTCCCCCGAACGTGATTCATTTCACAGTGGGCTAATTACAAAGTGGATTTGCTACACATGAAACAGCCTCCTCAGTTGCAATGTTAATGCACATTTTCATGGTAATGTGATCAGAGGCTCATTAGCCAGTTTCCAAAATGATCCTCTGCATTAATTAAATATAAAATGACTCCTTTATCACCATAGAGAGGAAAAAGAAGATTAACATTGTTAATTACACCAGGGGCAATACCTTTCGCTTCATTTTTTTCTTTACTACAAACTTGCAAGGGTAGGCTACAATAATATGCATTTCATACAGAAGCTCTCAGCCCCTTTGACTCCTGAAAACAGTCTCTAGGTGGAACACTTTCCTTTAGTTTGGTGTGTTGGAGTTGGAGTTCTCCTATTGTTTTTCTTTGGATGTTAGAGAAAAGCGGGGGAGTGGGTACATCAATCTGTTCTTTCCCTGAATTACTAAATTGATATAAAAGTATAATATGGAGGAAGCGGTAGGTGACATCCTCCCTGATTATGCCTAGGTTAAGCTGTTTATATTCTACTATGAAATCCAGCAGGATTACTGCATCCAGAAAGTATCACTGTATTTGTTCAGGAGCAGGAGCCTTTGTTGTGGATTTTTAAAACGCTTGCCTGTGAGTTTTTGGCTTTAAGTGCTTCCTAAATCTTGAGAAAATAGATGAGCCATACTCTTTATTGCCTCCACCTGTATCCTCCATGTATTTATTTTATTTTCTCTCCTCCTCAGGTACAGTACTTAGGACCTTTAATAAAGAGAGTGAAAAATGAAGTATTAGCTTCCATTTAGCTGGCTTTTATTAGATAAGTTAAAACCCAGCTTAAAGGTCTTGCATGTCTTTTCCAAGGGGAGCCCTCCTACAGTGTGCCCCAGCTCCGAGTTCTATTTTACTGAGTTAATGGAATAGATAAGATATCAAAGGAGGCCAGTGATCTGCTCCTATAATACACTGGAGCCCGTGTGGTGCTGCAAACTAGTTTCTATTTTTATTTGGAGGAGAAGCAGCTCAGAACACACATGAAAGTGAGCATGTTCTTAACCAGGTGTTCCCGAGGACACATAGCTGCCCCCATTAGCAAAGACACTGTTTACAAAAGTGACTCGACATTGGAAGCTTGAGTACTTCTAGCCAGTATCTTATAATGAATTAGCTCACATAAGCATTAGCACCTGCTTGTCCAAATCATATGTATTTATAGACTTGTGATTCTCAGATCACTTGCTCTTTTTGTTTATTTTGTTATCATTTCAAGTTTACCAGGGGGTGATGTGCTGATTTGAGATTAGCAGTGAATACTAAATGGATAGCCATGTGTAAAATGTGTATTTCTCTATAATAGAATCATTATAATATTAAACTTTTTTACATTTTCTTTTTAGATTTAGTAATCTGCTTATATAGGCCAAGTAGAATACAGTTTCAAGTGTTTAACTGCAGTAAACAAAAGCAAACATGCTTACTTTGGAATATGGTGAAACAATCAGAATGATGTGCTCAGGTGTAAAATGAGGTCAAGTTTATATTTTCTTGCTATTTTTTGCTCCTATAGAGGAGCTGAGAGTTTCAATTGGCAGAAGAGATGAACTGTTACCTCAAGAAAATTATTTGCTTGAGTTGGGCCAATCAAGCTCCAGGATGAACACAGGTACAAGAACCTAGGATTTGAGCAATCTAGCAACCTTCACACCCAGCAGTTTTCACACATCTTTATGCACCTATTAACTTTTATGTGTGCCAGGGACACAGTTGTTATCTGGAGTGATTTATTTTATTCAGAGTTGGTTATTTATTAACCTCTTAAGAATTAATAAATGGGTAATTTGAACAATGCCCTTCTGTTGATGTGAATTGCCTGTTTCATATTAAACTGATTAAATAGTCAACTGTACTAAGAGAGCTACAGTAGCTTGCTGGGCATTTCTGACCTAATAATAGTTTTATTTCTGGTATATAAATCATACAATAGATTACCATGCAATAGATTTATTACCATACAATACCTAAGTCTCTTGACTTCCCAGTTTGATTTTTTATACATAACTCAAATGTAACTTTTTGATTGATTAAATAATGGAAATTATTAATGGGGTGTTCATTGATGTTAAATTATGTGTTCAAAATACAAGCAAATATTTAAAAGTTCATACTGTTAAGATAAAACTGTTCTTAAGACTTCATTAAAATCCCATAATGTGAGATGCAAGATTCTTCTCTTACTCACTTGCCAAATTAGAGAAAAGAAATAGCCTTTAATCTTAAGGACACCAGAAGTAGAATAGTGCTAGCTCTCCAGGCAATGTCACCTTGTAACCACTCTGTGACCATTGTCCTCTTGTAAGTGGAGACTGTTGCACAGAGGTGATTTATTCATTTGACTGGTTTGGCTCAGCTTGACAGTCTCCCCACAACCCGCTCCCATGAATTAGTAACAAACCGAAACGGAAACTATTGAAAGCAGCATCAATGACAATATTGACAGCAGCTAACAGTGAGCACTTAATTTATTCTAGGCACTGTGCTAAGCACTTTTTCCCTAAACATTATCTTATCGAATCCTCACAAAAATCCAATGAAGTGTTACAGGATGGCATCCCATAATTTTAAAATATGTTAAAGTCTCCATTATTCTATGAGTTTCTTGAGTCTAGTGTAATCTCCCTTCTTTAGTTACTGTCCTCTTTTGAAAGTTATTATGTTACATACTATGTAAACCCAACTCATAATGTCTTAACCTCCTTTTGCCAACATCACCCTTTCCTTCACATTCCTTAGCGCCAGTGAAAGCCTCACCATCCTTCTTGCTATCAATAAGACATAGAAACACAATTTGAAGGGACCCTCTGTCTTCATTTACACAGTGATCCTCTGATTAGTGTACTTCTGCTCATTCCCCAGCATCATTTCTTGCCTTCCCTACAAGCACAATTTCTTTTATTAATTCTTTGATACCATGGTAAGAACTTGCCCACTTAGAATTTGCAAATGTGTTGGTCCAACCTGATTGCTATTGCTAGAATCACATTTCTAAAAAGTACCCAATGGCTTCCAAAATAAAGCAAAACTTCTTATTCCAGTATATTCAAGGACCTCCTAAGCTGGTCTGGGGTTCCTTTCTAGCATTCTCTTTCACCAACCTTCTAATGCAGTTTATAGTCCTCCCAGACCAGTCTTTTCGCTTTTCCCTTTTAGTTGGCTTCCCAGCTTGAACTCTTGTAACTTAGTTCTTTTTCTTCAGCCTCTGTTGAATGCCCTCTATACCTACCTTCACCACTGTCTATTTTCTTCCATCACTAGCTCTACAAATTCTGCCTCTCTGACTAAAATGTCTCAATGAAAAGAGTTGTATACCTGAAACCTATATAATTTTTACTGACCAATGTAACCCTAATAAATTTAACAATAAAAAAAGATAATAAAATGGCTTCTTGAGCAAAGAGCTTTTGACTTACTATTGATTCTTAAAAAATTGATCTCTCCCACCTTGGAACTTTCATTGCATTCTTTTTTTTTTAACACAGAAAACTTCTTTATTATAGTTGAATGAACCATTTCTTACTGGGCAGACCACCAGTCACATCAAATAAATTAACAAATTAGTTAAACATTAAAATCAGAGGGACTTTTAAAATACACATTATGCCCTTGCTCCTGCAGGTCTGTAGAAAAAGAGGAGAGGCAGGGGAGGCTTTGCACATGCACCCGTTTTAAAGTATGACTTAAAAAAAGACAGGCCACCTGCCCCAGCACACCTACTCTGCTTTTGGCACCCAAATGGGTCTTGAAGTACACAGTTTTCACAAAAGTTAAGGAGGTTGGAAGAGGTGTCATTTTGACCCTGCCTTCCTTTCTCTGGAAGCCCATTACTATGCTGAAGTTAGTACTTGCTGGCTTGAGCAGCCCCAGGAAAACCAGTTTTCATAGATTACCACACCCTCCCCTAAAGGGCCTTTGATCCTAAAAGAAGACTCTCTCTGAGATGGTGTGGTCCACAGTTCTCCACAGACATTTCTCTCCTCACAATTTACTAGTTAGAAGCGGCACTCTATCTGTGATTCCTCTTCGAAGCTTCTCATTTAGACCTGATCTGGCCCTCTATTTCAGGGTCACGAAGTGGGGAGAGAGAGCGAGTCATTGCCTTTTGCGTGTACTTTTAGAGCTCCTTTTTCATTTGAGTTAATTGTATGTAACTGAACTGGTAGCTCCTTGAAGGCAGATCAAGTACTCAATAGTCTTTAACCCCCATCCTGCCAGCAGACAGGATGTCCTCCCAGCCACAGACTCTAGAAAACTGCCCCATCCGGACCTCTGCTGAAGGACCATATCCTGCTGTCTTCCGCTCTACTCAGACCTAACAGCTGATTAGACCAGAGGCAGGCACCTGGTACATAAAGCTGAGGGTTCACTTAGATGCTTTCTATTCCCAGAAATGTATATTTGGAAACAAGCCATTAATAATGGGATTAGGATTCAAATGAATGCAAAGAGAGAGGATGCTTAAAGTAGATGGGGAAACTTTGGGTTCTGTGGTCTACCATATCTAGGAAGATCTTATCTACTAAAAGAATCGGAGACACTTGAGAAATAAGACAAGGGTCATGCAATAGAGAGGCATGAACAATAAATAGCAGATTTTCAGTGTAGCCCTATTTTCTCAGTTCCGTTATATTCCTATAAGAAATCACCATTTATTTTCATTTTCTTGAATGATGTGTCTATTCCTTATAATCAGAAGCACAAATGAGAATACATCACAATATCTTGCTTTTGTCAACCACCTAGCAGGTGCCTTAAACTCTAGACATGCGGGTCAGTTCAGTAAATGATCAGTGAGCTCCGGTTGCTTGGTATTTGCCAAGTCCTGAGCTTTGCCAAGGGGAATTCAAAGACAAAAGTGACTGCCCTTGCTTTTGAAAAACACACACTCTGGTAGCTGAACAGATACAGATGCACAAAGAATTTACATAAAATGTGTTCATAGACCTCTGTAGATGTGCAAAGGTACTCAACATCATGGGAGTTCGGAGAGTGGATGAGGAAGGGGTGAGAAAATAAAAAGATGAAATGGTAAAGAAGTCTATGGAAGTGACAAACAAGTGATAGGTGTGAACAAACTTGGCGTATGGTAACTATGAGGGATAAGTGTTCCTGAAACCTTAGGTGGGAGGCAGGCTCCCAGGACATGGCCTAAGAAGTGGATAAGAACAGACCTTGGAGAGTCTCCCATGTCCTGGTGATTTGCTGCTTTGTTTGTTAGTGTTTGTTCTTAAAGAGTGAGAGACTACTCTGATAATAGTTAAGAGTGTGGACTTGGTTGCGGTGTGTGTCGGGGGCAATTGGGCTTGAGTTGGAGATGGTATAATACTGTAAGTACAAGGGAGACCAATCGGAGGTTGTTGCGATGAGTAAATAAGCAACAGAAAAAAAGGGAGGACAGAAGTGAGACCTATGAGGAGGTAAAATTAATAGCTTTCTGGCTTCGGAGATGGGAGGTATAGTGAAACTTACAGAGACAAAATACGAGAAGGGAAGTGAGGAGAGAAGGCTGTTGGCTTCCCGTATGGATTATCTAAGAAATGTCTAGTAGAGTGAATGTTCAAAACAAAAACTTTGCAATACATGTTTGTTGAATAAGATCACCCAGAAAGATGTGAAAGGTGAGGAGAAAAACCAAAAAGTGAGGAGAGATGTGAGCCAAGGGTACAATACTGAGAAACAGGTAAAGACGAAGGAAGAAAAGGAGAAAAGGGGAAATCGTTATAGAATGAGAAGAATGAGCTGTGGGCGAAGCCAAGAGGAGAGTTTTGTCGTTGCTTTTTGGTGTTTGTCATTTAAGCGTTGTTAAATGTGGTCGAACACTAGAGCATTAAACAGGTTGAGAACTGCAGTGTCTTTGGATTTAAAACACTTGTGATGTGCTACCTAGATCCCTCATCAGCTGCTCAGAGTACTGACAGTGACAAACTTCAGTGGTTAGCCCCTTCAGGAACTGTCTTAGCTACAGAGAGCACGCTCATCCAAGATTCTTCCCTTCCTAGGGGGTCCACATGCAATGACAGATGAATGCAAGTCTACAAGGGCCTGGCCCTCTTTGCCCAAATGGGATACTCTGAAAAGTAATTCCAGTTATAGAACTTTCTGCAGCTGTTGTTGGGCCTGCGTTACATTTTGGTTCTTCTTCTGCCCAGTCCTGCTTCCTTCTTCTGATTTTCTCAAAGGAAACACTGCTTAGCAAACATTTTACACACTCAACTTTACCTCAGAGGTTGGCTTCCTGGAGAGCCTAACCTGTACAGAGGTCAGTGGTGACCCTTAGAGAGCATTTCAAAACAGAAATGTGGCCAAAACGCAGAGAGTGGAAGATTCAAGATATCCACTGAACATTCAAGAAGTTCTCTGAGATATGACAGACTATCAAAACTGGAGTCACTGCTTAAATTGAAGTATAGATTTTCTTAGCACTTTTGGGGGGAAATGCAAAATTTAAAAATGAAAGTCATCTTTACTTTTACTTTAAAAAGTAAGATTGGGGGAAGCCGGGATGGCTTGGTGGGTTAAGTGCTCACTTTGAAGCGCCGGGGACCAAGGATCAAATCCAGGCCCCGGCCCGTGCAGACCCATATGCTGAACTGGGAGCTCCCCCAGTTCAGTTCTCTCTCTGTCCCTGTATTTCTCTCTCTCTCTCTCTCTCTCTCTCTCTCTCTGTCAAAAATAAATAAATTAATTAATATATTTATTTTAAAAATAATAAAAATAAATAAAAATAAAAAGTAAGATAATTGATTTTATATCTTGAGCCATGGTGTTAAAATAGTGGTGATAATAGTGATTAAAACAAAAAAAAAAGTAAACAAGGTTCCAAAAAATGTACACACATTTTAAGATGGGAAAAAACTGTTTTAAAACTGTAATACTCAATATATACTGGCAACAAAAGATGAATACAAGTTACATTTGACTTCTGCAATTACAAGAGGTGCTTGAAGTGGTTACCATCAGCATTCAGACACTTCTGATCATGGCAAGCTACTGTTTGAGCAATAGTGACCAAAGTGTCCACTTGTATCACTGTGAATGCTATTTCAATTTACCATGCATTTCAAACTTATCATGAATGTGTGCAATTGTTAGGCATGTTGAAGATTCTGTCCTGCCTGTTACATGGTGATACTAGCATTCATTTGATTAACACCATACTATATATTGCTACCATACATGTGGTATGAGTGAACGTCATACTACACATTGCTACAGTAATTAAATTCAGCTTCGAAAAGTAATACATAGATAACATCTATTAAAATGTGTGTACATATTTTGACACCCCCAGTAGAATATACATTTAGTAAAAATTTCCCTTATCTAAGACTTTTTAAGGACGACTTAAATGTAAGAGTGTTTTGATACACAAAAGGCTTTTTGTAAAACTTAATATTTTAATGATTGCAACTAATTTATAGTTTAATAAGTAAAGTGTTTTTTTCTTTTAGAAGGATCAGAACATCACATATTTTATTGAAGTACATATATTTAATTTCGTTATATTTCAGCACTTCTTGAATTGATTGAGAACTAAGAGAAGGTCAACGATCTCTATTTGCATAATTTTCTATATAGGTGAAATACTGTAGAAAACATTTTTGCTGGTTTTATATACACAAGGGAATGTGGTACTAAAAAATTAGCTAATTGGAGAAGTTTGAAAGTTTGAAGCTTCAGTTTATCTAAATTTGCTGGTTCTGTAGGCTAATCTAATTAGAAAATTCTTTAATATAAATTTTTGTTGAAAATTTTTCTAAAACACATGATCTTATTTACATAATTACTTAACATATGCACATTTATTATTCATTTACAATATCATTAGATAGCAACAGATGAGCCTCATATCTTCAGCAAACAGTGATTTCTGAATTTTACGAGAACTATTTCTGAAGAGTAACTTTTTTTTTCACTTTGTAAATTTATTAAATTACAAAGGGCTTAACATTATTTATTTATTTATTTTTAATTTATTTTCATTGTTAAATTTAATGAGGAGGGGGGAAGGAGAGAGGGAGGGGAGGTGGGAGAGGGCACCAGCATTATGAAGAGTAACTCTTAAGTGAAAAATTCTTCCACAACAACCAGTCACATTCATTTTATATAAGTAGATTTTGTATGTTGAGTTTTTACAAGTCTATCCACAGGTATCCAATCAATCTTATTAAATTATTAGGAAAGGTACAAAAATGAAATCACTAGAGACTCCAGTAGAGGCCCCTGCATTGTGGTTCTATGAAGGATCCCCACCCTTGAAACGTTTATAACCCATGGGGAAAGGTGAACGAGGAGCCCAAAGCAGGATCTGCTTCAATCATCTAGTCTTTCACAGACACTGTTTTCTCCCATTATCCATTCTGTGGTATACACTATAAGAATTTTAGGTGTTATTCTTAATAAATGTTGTCGTCTTTTGACGCATGAGAATTTAGATGCCACTGGGTGGTAATTTTGTCTTCAAATTCAGACTTCAAGATAATTCAAGTGCAGCTGTGTTTTTCAGATCTAACTGCAACATTTCCAAAGTCATCAATATACCCTATCCTATCTCCATCTCCCTTCCAGCTGTATTCATTTCTTCTCTTAATTCTATCACTCTCAATGTGAAATAACAGCTTTAAAAGGGTTATTATGAAGAGTTCATTGTTTCCCTCAACAAAAAGCTTAAAAGGTAGCAACCCCATATTCTCCTGTGTTTCAGCATACGACATCTAATTGCTAATTTGTGCCATTCTGTAACAAGCGGTAAATCTTGCTTTATGGTTGTTTGTGTCCCAGTGAAGTATTCTCCCTCTCACCCCTCCTCCCATTTCAGCTTTCTGTAGCTTTTTAAATATACTGTTAGGATTTTTTTTTTTTTTAGAAACTTGCTCTCATCTCAGTGGAAATTAGATTTTTCTGAACTAATCTCTCACTTCCAAGCTTCATAAGGGTCTGTTTTAGGTATCTTTATTTATTTATTTATTTATTTATTTATTTATTTATTTATTTATTTATTTAATCTAAGACTCTTTTAAGGATATGTGAACAAAGAGAATTTCTAAAATACTTAGTGTGGTTTTAAAAATAATGAATCCACTGATGAACTATTACTATTGTAATCAGGAATAGTAATGTTTTCTTATCATTGAACCATGGTAGAATTCAGATAGTAATATATATATATATATTTTTTTTAAACAAAGGAAAGTTTGCAAAAGAGTAATTCTTATTGAATAACATTAACTATTACTCTGTACCTGCTTTGTGTGCAGTACTGTGCTAAATAGCAACAGAGGATACAAAAGAAGCTCAAGCTAAGTAGCCAGTCTTCAATATATACAGGGTGGCCCAAAAGTAGGTATACAGTATAGTTTTTATTTTGTTGTGTGTCAGTGTGTATGCGTACCCATCTAGGCTGTTGTGATCATTTGCATTGATTCAACTATATAGCTACTTTTGAGCCACCCTGTATTATCATGAAACAATTAAGAGAACCAATGAGGAAATGTATGACCCTAGTACAGCAGACCTTATAGAGAAAGGACAGTTCTGTATGGGTAAGGTTAGTCAAAGGGTCTGTGAAACAGCTTAACGGTGGTTCTTATTTGGAATGGCCTATATTAGGTGCTAAGGTTCATTTTTAAATTTAGCATAATCATTCTATATCCATTCAGTTGAAGGTAATATTTTGGGTGTCCAGGATGTACGGTGAAAGCAAAGTTATAGGAGGATGACTAGTAGGACCTATCTGGGGGGAAATGGGGAGAACAGCCTAAGACAGGATATTTGATGAGGCTTGTTGAATGTCTTGATCGCCAGGCACAAATGAACGGACTTGATGCCATCATCAGTACAGGGAACTATATACTCCGCGAACACAATCAAATAGAGTTATCTGAAGTCAATTTAATTAATAGAGTATGTGTAAGTACTGCTCACTTGATATTTTATTCAAAAGAGCTCAGCCCCACAATGGACAGATCTTGCTGTGTGTACCTAAGTATGCTCTGTATTTCCTTAGTGACTCATATCTAAAATGTCTAAAGTTGGTTTTGCCTGTGTAATTGTGAACCTCGGTGGTAAGACAACATGGAAAAGAGTGAAAACTTTTTCCTGAGTTGGCACGTGGGATATTACTATTTGAGGAGTGCATACTAAATGCCAAGCACAGTGTGGTGCATAGAAGAGGCACTGTATATAGAAGAAAAAAGCAGACTTTGGAATGAAGCAATAGCATCATTGTTTCTTCTATGACTGAGTTAGACTTAAGTTCATTTCACATCTAATTGATTAATGTCACCCTTGAAGTATTTTGTTGAGAATTAAATGTGATCACGTATGTAAAGGGCATAACACTTTACAGGAATACCACAAGTAATAACTTCTGATTTTACGATCTTATTTCAGTCTAACACCTGACCCTATTGAGACAGGTAACTTTGTCCTCATTTACAGATGAGAAAACTGAAGCACAAAGTAATCAAGTGACAAATTCATATTGTCAACAAGAAGAACACTTGGAATTCAAACCAGGATCTGCCTACTGCCAAAGTCCATGTTTATTTTATTAGAAATATCAAATATTCCTCTCCCTTTGAGCTCTCCATATTTATCTGTTTTGCTGATCCATAAATACTTAGCACCTGACACATAACAGGCACTCAATAAATATCTAGTGAAGGAAGAATGAAAGAAAGAAGAAAAAAATGGAAGGGAGGGGGGAAAGGAAGAAGGAAAGAAGAAAAATAATAGATATAAAATATGCTATTTAAAGTTCTTCTTGAGAGGCTCTACAGAGAGGCCCTTTTTGACATAAGAAAAAGAAATGGGTCCTCTCTACTACCTTTTTTCCTTATAAATTTTAACAGCTTAACTCAAATTATTTTACCAAAGAGAGCCCATCAGTATGGGAAAGTGACTTGCCATTCCCACTTTTGAAAACTTGAAAGCCTTTCTCCAATTTTTCATAAATCCATGCCTGGCATTGACGGATCCTTCACAGTCTGTTTTTTCCTTGTGCTCTCCTAACAATACTCAAAATTTAGGCAAACCAAACTATAATTTCTTACTTGAAAAGAATGTGATTTTTTCTGTTTATTTGCCTTTCAACACAGTGTCCCTTTTGCCTGGTGTGCTTTGTCTACCTCCACAGGTATAAAAACACCAATCCCTTATGACTCAGTTCCAGGTTTGCCATTGGGGAAGTCCTCTCTGAACCTGACAGAATCAGTTATTTTTCCCAGTGCTCCTATGCAATGGTGCTTCCACAAGTTGAAATATAGTCAGATGTTTTTTGTGTGTGTTTAGTTTCTCTGTATCTTTGCAGTACTACCATATATATTATACAGTTTGTGGCTCAGAGCAGGAATGTAACAGAGATCGAGGCAAGAAAGAGGACTGGGGACATAGCTATAACTCTATTCATAAAAGAAATCTTATTTTTTCTTTGCAGTATTCACTGAGTTGTCTTTGAAAACGAGATAATTCAAGAAACTGAATATTCTATATTTTCCTGATTTTAGAGATACCATCTATTTTAAGATACTGTTAACTGTATCAAATTTAAGAACAGGTGGGGTTGACAAGTTACCACCTTTAACATGCATATTGACTGCAAGCTGACTCCTAATTTCATAAACAAGAAGATATTGGGAAGAACTTATGTCTTAGAATTAAGGAAAAAGTGATCATTGCTTTTCTCAGAAAAAAAAAAAGACAAAACAAACAAACAATAACAACAAAAACATTACTGGCCCTTCCTTCACACCTACTGTGTTCTTGTTCCCTTCACCCCTCATCTCAGGCTGACAATTATATTAACCAGATAGACCAGCATATCAGATCTTTATCATGATAGATCATGATAGAATTTTTATTCCTCAACTGTCAAACTTGCCAATAATCCTAGCTATTTCTTTTAAAATTATTAGTTTCAAGTGCACAAAACAACATAATATTTAGACATTTACACAACTCATAAAGTGATAACCCCAACAAGTCTACTACCCATCTGACACCGTACACAGCTATTACAGTACCATTGCCTGTATTCCCTATGCTGTACTTTACATCCCGTGACTACATATTTTTTTCAATTACAGTTGACATTCAATATTATTTTATATTAGTTTCAGGTACACAGCTACTTTTTTTTTTTTTTCTAGAATTTCCTTGTTCTTCAGCTCAGTAAGTTGTAGCCTTCCTCAAAGCCTGGGTCAGGTATTATCACTTTTCCCAGGAAATCTTCTGAGATTCTGAACTTGAGTAGGTCTTCTCTTTTGTCTTTCCAAGGTACCTAGGACTTACCTTCTCTGTCATAACACGTACTAAATGGTATCAATTCTCAGTTTGCTTGCTTACAATTTCTACTGATCTCTGAATCTCGGCAGTGCAAAAACCCTGTCTTCAGTCTAACCCACTACTCATGTACATGTTTATTGAGTAAAGGATGAATGATTAAATGCTAGATGAATTCTGTGTGCAGGGCAGTATGATGAAGGTGACATCAAGGCAGAATAAGAAGGGACCTCTGTTCTCAAGGTGTTTACTGTCTATCAGGCTTCAGTAAATGATTTGTTCACAAACAGCTACAGTGCAAGGGCTGATATTAGTTCTAAGAGAGAGAGGGAGAGAGAAAGTTTCCTGAGCTGTCATCATGATCATGATTTGCTGTAGTGCGGACAAACATGAAAATGAAGTATCTAAAAGAGAATGTATTTATATGCATTAGATAAAGCAAAGTCATGCTCTGTATGCAATTAAATGAATTGATTATTGATTTAGTAGCCAGTTGTGTTTCTTTATTTGCTGCCTTCTAAAGGCTATAAAATTGAATTTGCTATTTTGTATAAAAATGCTTTAATATATACCTTTTTTGTTTTAGATAATGTATATCCAACATTGAAATAGTAAATATGCCTAAATTATTAAAAGTTCATCTTATATATGTTCCTTCTTAGTATAAAAAGAATTTTAAGTGATGACTGGAAAACATACTGGCAAACACCTAAATTTTTCCTGATGGTGATGCTGCCTTTCAGTTTCATTAGTTCAGCACTAAAATGAGAATTTCTCCAACTGCAAATATCCCAATTAAGATCATATAAAACAAAAAGTTGCCTAAGAAAATTGTAAAAATCATTTTGAAATTTTTGTTCTAACTAAAACCTAGTCCAATTAAATAATATATTAAAAGTATATTTTTCCAATAACTCAAAACTATATTTATTATTATTATTATTACTTGGAAAAGCTAAGATATTCTTTTTTTAATATTTATTTTTTATTGTTCTTGACAGAGAGAGTGACAGAGACAGAAAGAGACAGAGAGAAGGGGGAGGGCCCAGAGCAGTCTCCATGGTAGTACGTCATCAGTTTTGAACATGGTTTTGTTCCACACACGTGGGAGGTGGGGGGCTACTCAAGGCAGGAACCAGGCCAGGGGTCTCCCATATTGGAGGTGCACCCCTGTGAACTGGGGACCTAACTGGGGGCCTCCCACATGGGAAGCTCATCCCAGTGAGAACCAAGCTGGAGGGGTCCCTCATGGGAAACACACCCCAGTTCAACAAATAAGACCGTACAGGCTGGGGCTGGGACTCAATCCTCGAAGCCCAGGCTGCAAAGAGAGAGCTTAACCTGCTGAGCCATCCCAGCTTCCCCTATGATATTCTTTAAACCATGAAAATATGAGTGAATATAATCTCCTTCATATACCCAATATCAATAAAGGTTTTCAGGAAACTATCTAACTCAGTGGCCCATAGATAACTTGAGATTGAAAACTCAAAGAGGATAGATGTAAAGTTTTTGAATTTAAAAAAATTATGTTTTAAACCATGATGTCCCATTCCCATGAAAATTTGCTCTGAATTTCAACCTATATATTCAACATACTTCGTGAAAGACTAGAAATCATATTCAGACCCTAAGGTCATCTGAAGAGGAAGGAAAGGAGGAAGGATACTTTTGCTGTCTTGCTGATGGAGGACATTTTAAGAACTGTATATAAGGGTGGTTTCTCTACATGAGGGTAAATTACTCAACCCTCAAGAATTCTTAAAAATTAAGTAAGAATTTTAAAGTTTTTTAGAATTGTACCAAATTATATTTAAGTATAGTTGGTAGAATTGAGAGACAGACAGTGGCAGTATTTTATTGAATATAGTAACATTTCACTGGATACAAAATTTAGACTTTAAAGTCTTAGAAAATACCTCCTCCTGAATTGGCACAGACTTGATGGTTTTAATTTAGTCTTTTCTATGTCCACCTTCTGATATATTACCAATAAATACCAGTAACCTCAGAAGATGTATAAAAGTTGCAGATTCATTTGTGTGATATTTGGATGCACATTAGATATTCACAGATATATTGAGGCTCCACCTGTGGGTATCAACTCATTTTTCAGGTTTGTGAGATCCATTCAGATGTTATTTTTTAAAGTTGTTAAAGCTAAGTTAACTATAATTTACAAAGACTTGGCCTTATAAATCTTTTATAGTATCATTCCGGTCTCTTAAAAGCAAAGTAACTAGGTCCTAGATTTCAGAAAAATTAAAATGTATTTTCATAACTGACTAAATACAACAAGTATTTAAAGCAAATAATATCCATAAATAGCCTCTCCAACAATTTCTGTGTGAGATCCCATTCATGAAATGATCTTGGTGGATTATCATTTTCTGGCTGAGTAATTTGTCAATTACTGTGACTGATGAACGTGACCTGCTGACGTCACTGAGCACACCCAGTAACAATATTATCTGTGTGCTACAGACCACTCCCCAGCACTTCCCCCCACTTCCTCCCACCTGGTTCTCACCTGCCACAACCACAAGACAATTATTTTAAAATTGGCCGCTCACTTTGAAGTTTGCTTCAGTAGCTTTGAAGTATGCACAGCTTTCTGGCCAGTATTATCTATGGGTTACAGATCACAGAAAATCTGGAGGAAGAAAAAAACACTTCTTAATTTGAGATGTAGAAACTTCCATTGATATTTTTCAAATAGGTTTAGTTTTATTTTTTAATATCGTATAACAAAGTATTGCTTTTAGAAGGAAATGGTTAATAGGACCTTAGGGAAATATCTATTTAAATTGTATTAATAATATCATATTATTAATAGGGGAGAACCAATAAGTGGTCAAATCATACTTAATGTTGCCTTAAATCCCTCAAAAATGGAAACTATAGGCCTAGCAAATGGTGCCTTAGCCCTGAACATGTTAATACACTTTTTTCAAGTTGTTTTTGACAGAGACAGAGAGAGACAGAGATAAAGACAGAGAGAAGGAGGAGGGCCTAGAGCAGTCTCCACAGTTATATGTCATCAGTTTTTTAACATGGTTTCTTTCTGCACAGGTGGGCGGGAGCCAAGCAGGGCAGGAACTGGGCTGGGGGCCTTCCACCTGGAAGGCACGCCCCCTTAAGCCAGGGGCCAAACTGGGGGCCAAGAACCAAACTGGGGGCCTCCCGCATAGGAAGCATACCCCAGCTCAGCAAATGGGTTTGCACGGGCCAGGGCCAGGATTCAATCATTGATCCCCGGAGCTGCAAAGCAAGCACTCAACCCTCTGAGCCATCCTAGCTTCCCCATGTGTTAATATACTTTGATTAGTTGTTGGATTACCTAGGATTATAGACACCCACTAGAATCAAACTACTTAAACCATTCACTGTGGTATGTTTAAACGTTTTTTTTTTGTTT
>PVKE010028414.1:0-20932 GCA_004027555.1 Craseonycteris thonglongyai | reverse complement strand
GGGGGGAGGGAGAGAGGGAGGGGAGGTGGGAGAGGGCATCAGCATTATAGACACACTCAATAGTTTAGTGGTTACCTGGAGAAGGGGCAGAAGGGGGAGAAGGGGGGAGGGAGAGTTGGGGGAGGTGGGAGTGGGCACCAGATATATGGTGATGGAGGGGGAGCTGATTCTGGGAGGTGGGCACATAATGCGATGCATGGGTGATGTGATGTGGACTTGTACATCTGGAAACCACCTAATTGTTACCAACCAATGTCACCCCATTAAATTTAACAACAACAAAAAATGATATTATGATATTATATGATAAAGAAATTAACACAAATCTCATCCTTACTTTAAAGCACTTGTTCATTTTCTTTTCCTCACTGTACCTTCCTAGTCAAAACTCATTCAAGCGATGGATGGCTTGGCACACTCTGGGATAGCAAAGTCAAAGGCAACTATTCAGAGGCCCTACCAGCTGCCAGCCTTAGCTGTGTCTCAACACATCTACTCACCTTTGGGTGCTGTGAATGGTGTGAGCTTTTCCCTTCCCTGCTCTGGTTCTTGGTAAAAACTAATACTTCCTGCAAAATCATGACATTTTCTTTGGGAAGCAGGGCAACTGGGAGGCTTCTTTGTAAGGCTGGGTATTGACTTCCTACTGCAGCAGAACAGCACACGCACACCCAGGTTCTCCACACAGCTGTGATCAGCTGCTAGGCTGCTTGTCTGCCATGGAAGCTTCGAAGTTCAGGACATGAATTACAGGAGGATCCCAACCCTGTAAAGTCCCAAATGGGCGGAGACCAACAAAGGTAACTGAACTGAGTACCCGGCCCTCTATACAGAGAAAAATTAGTCTTTTGTGGTGTGACTATGGTTAACCAGGCCCCACTTTCTCCTTCCCGAAGGGGAGAGGTTAGCCCCCAAAGGCTGCTCCTCAAAAGTTTGAAATTCAAGTTCTCTTCTTGCTATATTTGGAAGTGATGATAGTTATCATAAAGCCAATCTCTTCCTAATACTTCTTCCTCTTCCTATATATTATATAGCCAAGGTGGTGAAAGACCAGAGTGGACCCACACAACCAGCTGCAGCTCCTAAGGAGACCGGGCATGTTGGATTTCAGGGTTCACAGGTTTAGGTAGTCCCTCCAGGAAGTAGTCTTAGTCCTCAGGGTATTCCTGTCACAAAGCCTGTCTCAGGCTTGAGCTGAAGTTCAGGCTTGAACCTGTCACTGACTAGCTGTGTGCCTTGGGTAGATAATAATCTCTCTACTTTAGTCTCCACATCTGTAGAAAAAGGTGAGAGGAAAAAATTTCTGAGGTCTTTACCAGAGTAAACTTTTCACTTTATTATCAAGTGTCTTGCCACACGTTGGTCTGGAGGGCCAGAATCCAGTTAGCCCAAGAAGAAAGTGTAGAGGGGCAAACAGTGGAAAATGAGTCCAGAAAAGATCCTGGGGGAACATTTGCTAGAAGCTTCCTGTTGAAGGTGGGCCTCTGGACCGGAGCATCTGCACCACCCACGCTCACAGAAATGGAGGCTGTCAGGCCACCCATTATCAGAATCTTCAGTTCAGGAGAAGCCCCAGGCAACTCCTCACAACTAGAGTCTGAGAAACTCTGATGGGTACTCCCCTCAGCCCAGCCTCCACTCCCTGTGTATCTGGACCACATAACCAGATACATGGAATGGCCTCATGTACTCTCTCGAGTTCTATTTTCCTCTTTCTTTCCCTAAGAGTTCTGTCCACAACTCCCACACATCATTTTAAAATCCCAGAATATAAGCCTCAAAAGGGTAGAGGCCATGCCAACTGCATACATTACGTTACACTCAGAAGCTACCAGAGTGACTGGAATAACATATACAACAAGTGTTTCTTTGACAGAATAGGAAACAAAAGTAAGAAAACACAACTCCTGCCTCCAATGATTTTATAATCTATTTAGAGAGATAGAAACTGATAAATTATTACAATATAAAATTTACAGGACAGTTTAAGTGAAGCTAGAAGAATGAGGTAAGGCAGCAGATGATGATTTACAAATAAATAATTTAGACCAGAGATATCCAATATTTTGGCTTTCCTGGGCCACACTGGAAGAAGAAAAACTGTCTTGGGCCACACATAAAATACACTAACACTAGTGATAGCTGATGAGCTAAAAAAAAAAAATTGCAAAAAAAAAAAATCTCATAATGTTTTAAGAAAGTATATGAATGTGTGTTGAGAGTATTCAATGCCAACCTGGGCCACAGGCCCAGGACTGCAGGCCACAGGTTGGACAAGCCTGAGTCTTAGATGATCAATGGTACCAATGGGTAGAAAGGAAAGATCAACTTTCCTTAGCATCAGGAAGAAGTAGTAGTTTTTAGGCTGGTGTTCTGAATAGTTTCTAATTAAACCTTTAGGAGATTTCACAGAAGATTTAAGAGGGGGCTTCTGGCAATTATCACTATTTCAAAAATCCTATTAAATAATTTCGCAGCATGATGGGGACACATGGGTAACCCATACAGCAGGGTCCCATCAACTCAAAATAATTCCACTAGTTACTTCAGGTGCTCTAGAGCTTTACCAGTTACTTATACCTGAGAAATGGAAAAAACTGGTGTTACTTAATAATGTAGCTTATTAGGTATAAACCAACAATTCAACCCATGGGCCTAGAAGCATTCTTGGTGCAAGTCAAGTTTCAGGGCTGCCACACGGAGGGCAGCAGACGAGGTTCTCTGGCACTTGGGGATTGATAAGTGAGGATCCACATCACATCTGAATGGACATTACAGACTCAGCTCACCCCAGAGAAGACGTAAGGTACACTGCCCAAAGTCACTAAATTGGTGCCCTTTCCACTTATAAGACCACATCACACTTACTAAGCTTATTCACTCAACAAAACCTTCCTTCCTGAGCCCTCCCTAAGGTTGCATCAAGTGGACTGTAAGTGCACAACCTCCTCCACAATAAATATAAGTATCATTACACTGATAAAGGTATGCAGCTTTTATATTGAAAATTATGTTGCTCAATGCCACTAATCACCACAGAAATGCAAATTAAAACCACAACGAGGGATGCCAGGATAGCTCAGTGGTTGAGGTTTGCCTTGCAATCACGAGGTCCAGGGTTAGATTCCCAGACCCAGCCCATGCAAACCTATATGCTGAACTTAGGAGCAACTGGTAACCACCAGGATGGCTCAGCAATGAAGGTTCTCACCTCCCATGTGGGAGGCCCCAGTTCAGTTCCCACCCTGCACGGCCCCACATCTACCTGTGTGGAATGAAACCATGTCACAACCAATGATGTAAAACTATGGACACTGCTCTGTGCCCTCCCCAACTTCTTTCTCTCTCACCTTCTCTCAAAACATTAAAATAAATCTTAAAAAAAAAACCCAAAAAAACATAACCACAATGAGATACCACCTCACACCTGTCAGAATGGTCATCAATAAAATCAACAAACAAGTGCTGGCGAGGATATGGAGAAAAGAGAACCCTCATGCCCCGTTGGTAGTATTGCAAATTGATACGGTCACTATGGAAAACAGTATAGAGGTTTGAGGTTCCTCAAAAAATTAAAAATGAGCTAGCAACCTGGAAAAATCTAAAACACTAATTTGAAAAGATATGTACACCTCTACGTTCACAGCAGCATTATTTACAATAGCCAGGATATGAAAGTAATCTAAGTGCCAATCAATAGACAACTGTAAAGAAGAAGTGGTATATGGGGAAGCCGGGATGGCTCAGTGGGTTAAGCACTCACTTTGCAGTGCCAGGGACCGAGGATCGAATCCCGGCCCCGGCCTGTGCGGACCCATATGCTAAACTGGGGAGTTCCCCCAGTTCAGTTCTCTCTCTGTCTCTGTGTATCTCTCTCTCTTTCTCTCTCTCTCTCTCTCTCTCTCTCTCTCTGTCAAAAATAAATAAATAATAATTAAAAAACAATAAAAATAAATCTTTAAAAAAAAGAAGTGGTATATATATATTACAACAGAATATTACTCAGCTATAAAAAAAGAATGAAATCTTATCATTTGCAACAACATGGGTGGACACAGACAATGTTATGCTAAGTGAAATAAGTCATACAGAGAAAGATAAATACCATATGATCTCATTAACATGTGGAAGAACAAAATAAACAAAATAAGCAAACAAATGAAACAGAAATAGACTCAGATACAGAGAACAAACTGATGGATGCCAGAGCAGATGGGTGTTCAGGAATTGGGTAAGAAAGGTGAAGAGATTAAGAAGTACAAATCGGTAGTTATGAAATAGTCATGGGGATATAAAGTACAGCTAGAGAATACAGTCATTAATATTTTAATAACTATGTATAGTGCCAGGTGAGTACCAGACTAATTGAGGGCAATCACTTTATAAATTATATAAATATCTAACCACTATGCTGTGTAACTGAAACTAATATAATATTGAAAGTCAATAGTAATAAAAAAATAAGGTAATGTTAACATTGTTGTATAACATTTTTCTGTTTTAACATTAAATATTATAGTGGAGAAAAAGACAAATTATGAAAATTTAGAGCCAGAAGAAACTTTAATCTTATAAATCCCTCACTGTATACAAGGGGGACCCCCCAAAAATGCAAAATTTATACAAAATTGTGTATTTCTTCTTACATGTTTAAACTTCAGGGGAAGCCGGGATGGCTCAGTGGGTTAAGCGCTCACTTTGCAGCACCAGGGACCGAGGATTGAATCCCGGCCCCGGCCCATGTGGACCCATATGCTGAACTGGGGAGTTCCCCCAGTTCTCTCTCTGTCTCTGTATCTCTCTCTCTCTCTCTCCCTCTGTTAAAAACAATAAAAAAACAAACAAACAAAAAAAAACAAACAAATAAACTTCAGTCACCTTCAAAGTACTCTCCATTTGATACAATACACCTACTGAGATGCTTTTTCTACTGCTCAAAGATTTTTGAACTCATCAATTTTGATGCCTTTTAAGTGCTTTTGCTATTTTTTGTTTCACCTCTTCCACATGGCAAAACATTTCCCTTTGAGGACTTTTTTTCATCCAGAGAAACAAAAACCGTTGCTTGGGGCAAGATCAGGTGAATAGGGAGGGTGGGGCGCAGGGGTCATGCCATTTTTTTGGTAAAAAATTGCTCAACACTCAGCACAGTGTGGGCAGGTGCGTTGTCATGCTGCACGTTGTTCATGTAAATCGCCCATGATGAAATTGGCAAATGCACTGAAAGAGACACCCCTGCCCCCCTTCAAATGCACAGAAGCTGAACATGGCCTCTCACAAGCTGATACAGTGATGCAGGTGGGCTCCTAGAACACTCACCTAGCAGGGTAAGCCTGTACTACAAGGGGCTCGCCCGCCCTCCAGAAGATAATGCTGGTTATTTTGGGATCCCCCTCATAGACAAGGACTCTGAGGGTGAGGCACCTTGTTGAGATGGTGATGCAAGTGATGGAGAACCAGAACTCTGCCCCTCTTTGTTCTAAACCACAAGGTAACCATCCTTCTTCTCTGTAAACTTCTCTAAACTAAACACATGTGAAAACCCAGATGAGCCTATGCTGTGCTATGAATTGAATGCCATGGGGCCAAGACCATTGACACCTTTGGAGATTTTGGAGGTCCTCCAACCAAGCTGATTTTCTTCCATCCCACCCATCACAGACCTCAACAGAATTAACAGGAAGAACACAGCCACTTTTCTTTAGGACCCAGGAAAGTGGCCAATTTTCTTTAGACTTTGAATTTAGAAATTAATATATGGAGGTTATCTTGACAGAAGCATGTAAAAAGATACAAAAGTAACTCAAGGAAACACTAAAAGTAAATCAGAATGCTTTATGAGATGGCATATCTTGGGAAGTATTTAAAGGAAGTGAGAGAAATCAGTAGGTGAGCTTTTAATAGAAAAGAAAAATGAGATCAAAGGAAACAAAGATCAAAGAACAGGATGAACTAAAGAGACTAAATGAATAAAAGAGGTCAGCAAAACTAGTTACTTCTTAAAAGCAAACACAAGACTTTAAATGAAAAGTTTATTTTTTCTTATTATAAAAAGTATATATTGGTTTTTATAGAAAACTTGGAAAATATGAGAAGAGGCCATCCAGTTATTTGGTACAATATTTCCTGTTGCTTTTTTCTATGCATTTGGGATCCTTTTGGATTGCCAAGCGAATGCTACTCATTTCTTTCTTTTTTTAAAATTATTATTATTATTTTAAAGATTTATTTTGAGAGGTCAGAGAGAGAGAGAGAGAAGGGGGTGGGGCCAGAGCAGTCTCCACAGTTGTACATCATTAGTTGTGACATGGTTTCATTCCACACAGGTATATGTGCGGCCACGAGAGGCAGGAATCAAACCAGGGGCCCACCACATGGGAGGCAAGAATCTTTGTTGCTGAGCTATCCCAGCAGTTACCTGTTGCGCCAAAGTTCAGCATATGGGGTTTGCACTGGTCAAGGAGGGGAATTGAACCAGACACCCTGCAACTGGGAGGCAAGAGCTCAAACCACTGAGCTATCCTTGCAACCTTCCATTTTTTCTTCTTTTTAAGTTTAGCATTTTAACCTATTTTTTTTTCTGTTATTACACATTCTTATAATATTTTTAATGGCCACATAATATTCTATCAAGTAGCTACGTCAGTTTAATGATACTCAGGTTTCTTCTAATCTATAAACATTCTATAATGAGGAGCTAAATACATTTTGTGGATTAAAAAAAAAGAAAAAAGAAAAACACTTTTGATTCTTTCCTCTGGATAAAGACCCAGGAGTAGAATTATGAGGTTTAAGTCTCTTAAGTTGAAGTAATAGACTACTCTCCAAGAAAGGGCACAGCAGTTGTAACTTTCATTAACCTGGTTCAAGAATACCTACTTTATTATGCCTCCTAGCCATTTAAAAACCTTTTGCTCATTTGATATTAGCAGTCTAGTTAATATAGGTAAAATGGAACTTGATTTTAATTTACATTTTTTTTTGTAACCAGTAGTATCCTTTTATTCCCCTCCCTCCCTATCAGCTTGTGAATTAGCTATTTTCCTCTTCTGTGGTGAGTTTGTTCCAACTTAGCTCTTCTTTCTATTCTGAAAAACTTCATCATTCAAAGTAATAACTGTAAAGCAAATAAATTTAGAAGGCAACTATTACTTCCATTATTTTAACATTAATTAATACATATGCTCCTATTATTAATCTTTCAAATATTTCCACTTAACAATGACAGATTAATAAAATCAAAATATGACACTTATTTAGAAATTAGAATTAATAATTTTTTTTCCCTAGGGTAATACACTGAATATTCAATCCCTATGATATTTCAGCCTCTAACAAATTTTGGACCTTCTTGGAAGGACCCATGTATTAAAGTTCAAACATATTACTTCTCAGACCTTTTTTAAAATTTTCCATTTGTTCATTGAATTTTCACTTTTTCTAACATTTCTATCTTGTAGAATTTATGTTCCAAAAATAGTATCAAACTAAAAACATCATATTCTATCTAAAAATATTTAATTAGATAGCCAAGAGTCATGAATAAATGTTAAAAGGAAATAAACCAAACCATTTACGTTAAATTGGGGGTAATAATAGATTGATAAGGTCCTTACCTTTCTCAGCTTTTCAGGGGAAAATTCTAAGCCAACAAGAAAAAGAGTAAAGAACACACCAAATTCTCCTAATGTCTCCACTTGTACAATAGACTGAAAAACAAAAATTTAAAAACATACAATTTATTTAATATATTAAGTATGCTTAGCAGAATAATCTTGTACTAACATACTCAGTAGAACTACCCCCTCAAACACAGTATATTTTTAAAACAACTAATTCTTTGAATTTCCTCTATATCTGAGATAATTTTGACTTCCTGATTATAGTTTTTAATTTGTTTCTTAATTACCTGGACGAACTGTTTTCTAAGGCTCAGCTCATGAATTCACATGTTTTAAAGTTCATTAACTGCCACTGTTACCTTCATTAGTTCCTTTCTTTCACTTTCTTTAGGAGACAGGGAGGCATTAAACCTGAGTTTAATGCTTAACTAATTTAGAGTGTTTTACTCTTGCTTGGATTTGAACACAACTGTATGAATTATCTCCCAACTACCACATTTGGTCACATCCCACAGGTTTTGCTATACAGTGTTCTTGTGGTTTTGCTTCTTCATTTCCTACTTATTTTTAGTGTTATTATACTATAGTAGAAAATGTTGTTTATACCATTACATTTGGTACTATTTATATTACTTACATTTGAAGTTTTCATTGTTGCCACAAACCGTTCAATTTTTAAAAATGTTCCCTGAACATTTGAAAGTGAAATACAGGTACACTTAGTTTTTCAGCTATTAACATTATGAATCCTGGCCTCTTTTTTTTTTTTTGCAACCTTCCTCCTTTCACATTCAATCTTTCTTAGTTGCTTTATTTTTACTTAATCTTGTTTATTGTACCTTTTTTCCTGGCATCATCTGTAAACCTATATCTTTTACCAGGAAAGTTTATTTCACTTACATTTATTGTTACAACTGATAGTTGTTCTTTTCTGTCTTCTGATTTTTATGCTTCCTTCCTGCTACTTTTATTTTTTCTATTATTTTTCTTCCCTTTTAAAAATTAGACTTGTAACCTATGACTTCAAAGTAACATACTTAAACCTATACTTCTCAACTTAATAAATGAAAGCCTATCAACTTCCTACTAGGAAGTGGTATAATTACACTTCCTCCACTACCCACCTTTTGGCTAGTATGTTCTTGATTTTTTTTCTTTTCCTGGCCTAGTGTAAGTATTTTTCCTTGGTATAGCTGATTTATTAAGAATTACAGCATCTATAGTACCCAGTTATAGCTATTGCCTAGTTATTTAGCCTTAATTATTTGCTCATAAGCTCTCTGCTGTTAAGAAAAAAATAAAGGAAAAGGACAAAGCATTTGTATTTGGCATTGTTTGCAAATGCTGTGGAAAGACAGGGACAGGAGATGTACAGAAAGAGATTTTTTTACCCACTGCTTTTTATATTGTTTTCAATCATGTGAAAATTACTTATTAAAAAATTAAATTAAAATCATTCGTCCCAGAGGATGCCCAGCCATGTTGAACCTAGTTCACCAGGGCACCTCTGGAGTTAGTTATCTATTCTACCAATCACTAAGTTTCCAGGCTTTGGGCTTGGAGCAGCTATATATAACTCCTCCTCACCTGGCTAATCCTACCTATTGTTAAAACTAGTTTGGGGGAAGCCGGGATGGCTCAGTGGGTTAAGCGGTCACTTTGCAGCGCTGGGGACTGAGGATCGAATCCCGGCCCCGGCCCGTGAGGAACCATGCACTGAACTGGGAGCTCCCCCAGTTCAGTTCCCTCTCTGTCTCTCTGTCTCTCTGTCTCTCTCTCTCTCTCTCTCTCTCTCTCTGTCAAAAATAAATAAATAAAAATATATTAAAAAACAAAACAAAACAAAAAAAAACTAGTTTGGTAAGAATTATTCATACCCTCTTCTGCTGTTGTCCAGACTGAGTAAATCCTTCTGACCTGATGCAGTGTATTAAATCAGCAGGAAGGGGATGAGGCTACAAGTAGAGCATTCCACACACCTTTTCCCCATTTGCCTACTCCTGTTCTATTCAACTGGGAAGCATCAGTGAAGTTTGGAGAATTCTGTTGCTTACTTTTAACCATCCTATACTGTTCCTTCTGTGTGGGCTCATGACACCTATTTTTGGCATTCTCTTTCCATTTTGTCCAAACAATGTATTTAAATGACCAATTTTGAAGCCCTCAAAAGTCTAGGAACCCTTCCTTAACTCTCAAAAAAGTTTTTTCAACATAAGATGAAGATGACTTAAATTTGTTGGGCAAACAGCATCCAGCAAAAGCAGACTTAGTGCCCCACAGTCTCTCAGGGTTCTCACAATACCCTATGTTTAGGCTTGATAATGCCTCACTACTTTATCAGTTTTTCAATGCATTAAGAATTGTTTAAAAATACATTTAATTAAAAAAAAAACTGACTCTGGGTGGTGAGCACACAATGCAACACATAGACAATGTATTGTAGAATTGTATACCTGGAACCTATGTAATTTTACTAACCAATGTCACGCCAATAAATTTAATAAAAATACATACATGTAATATAGCATTTTTAGTTGCTTTTAGTCTCTTAATAATCTAGTCCATCATATTACTGAAAATGGAATCTTTAAAACTAATATAATTTAAAGAGATGAACAGGGTTATTTTCTCTAGTCAAGTCACTCATTCATTAATGAACAAAATGACTTTATTATTTTTTTTTCAAGATTTATTTTATTGTTTTTGACAAAGAGAGACAGAGAGAAAAGGGGAAGGGCCCAGAGCAGTTTCCATAGTTGCATGTCATAATTTTTCTACACAGTTTCATTTCACACAGGTGGGCATGGGGCTGCGCAGGGCAGGAATCAGGTTGGGGGCCTCCCACGTGGAAAGTACACCCCAGTTTATAATATGGGTCTGTGTGAGCTGGGACTCAATCCTCAGACCCCAGGGCTACAAGGCAAGCGCTCAACGCACTGAGCCACCCCAGTATTCCCAAATGATTTTCTTATGGTTTAGAGATTTCCTATGAAACTTCAAAGGGCATCTTCTTTAATATATGGTTAATAAGAAACTCCTATCTTCATTATTACAAATTCAAAACTTTATTTAGTCTTCATGAATGTTTCTTTTGTTTTCTGTTAAAGAGATACTAAAACAGTTAAATTTGTTCTTACCTTAATACTATTTAGTCCTGAAGGTCCCAGAAGTACACCACAAATAATATAACCAAACATTGTAGGCAATCCTATTGTTGTGCATAACCATCCACAAGGTAAAGACAACATTCCTATAGTAACAATGTCCTAATGTAAAAATAAACAAATAAGAAATAAAAAATTCAAGATTATAGTTGGCAAGAAAAAGCAGGGATGAGATAGCAGATGAAACTAAGAGAGAATTTTACTATTACAGTGTACCACAGTGAGGTTGAAAATGTATTCTAGGAATAGATGAGGTTGGCTTCTGAAGATTTAACAGTTACAGCAAAATCTGTCTGTTTTGCTTAAGCTCTGTAATAGTATTCTAAGAATTTTGAGCACCAAGACTCCATTTAGCCTTCTACTTGGGGAAAACTTCAGAGCTGGTTGTCCTAGTATAACTTACATACCTTCCCCATTGTTTTTCCCACCACACAAAGTCAATATAACCATCACAGTAATAATGGATTGAGCAAGAATCATTAGTGGGTGCTAAAACTACTGCTGAGAGTTTGATGAGGAGTTGATTTCATACAGTCTTAAAATACTTCCCCAGAAATAACCTATTAATTACAAAGGGAAAAAAAGAGTAACTTCACATGGAGACCCTACCTGTTCACAGAGGGCACTAATGTGTTTACTTTGCAGACTCAGCCCCTTCTAGTTGCCATTCCAGCCATAATGGAGGAAGGCAATAAATGTGCCTGAGTTTTATCTATCGATTCAAGCCTATTGATATAGGAATATGCCCCTCATGGTAGCCCTTGGAGATCATTTATCTTCCTCCCAGCCTGTCTGTGTTGGCACCATCTCTAAGACTAGGTTCTTTAGCTGAGTTTCTTCTCCTGTACAAATTCCAGTGTCAGTTTCGTTAGAGACCTGACAATTAATCTGGCGCCTACCAGACTTCCCTGAGCAGGATGAACCATGCACAGTACTCATTTCCATCCAAATCCAGTGATCCTGAAGCATAATACCACCAACTCCAAGTTTTTAAATAATTTAAATCCTCTTACAAGACTGGATTCCTTAGAGTTCACAGATCTGCATCTAACCTAGTCATGGATGCCAGTAAAAGCTAGAGGAGACAGTTCTCACACTGTTTCCATGTATAAATAAAGCCATTTGTGATATTCGACACCTTAGCCAAAACTTCTTTGAGTTAAAACTCCTTTGCCTCAGTGTTTTATTTTAGTGAAAAGTTTTTAGATAGTTGAAGTTTTAATCCCATTGTAGTAACCCTTACCTATGAAGTCTCTCAAACTCTCAAAAACAAGGTTAATTTTATTTAAACGTTAAAATGCCTTATTCTTATAGGAAAAAATTAAAATTTAAGGGAAAATGTTTTAAATCACAGAAAACTTAGGGAATTCTAGTAGAATCTCTGTCTTAGGAGGAAGGTTGTGTACCTTAATCTAATGTTCAGAAATAAAGCTCAATCTTACTTGACTTGTAGACCAGGAGATGAGGTGGGGGAGTTAGTGGGAATTAAACCCAGCAAATGATTTTGAGATGTGAGCAAGCAGACAACAGACAGACAGACTACCTTTATGAAGTGGTGATCTGCACGTGGGATTGTTGCATCTCTGGGTTTGGTCAAAATATACTGGTTGTTCTGGGAGTCAATCAGCATGCTAAGACCTAAATCATCCTCCACTTCCCGTTTCGTGAGATTCTGTTTGGAATTGGCCTCTTCTTCCTCCACCCTCAGAACGGCCTCAAAATTGACCCCCTTGACCTATAAGAATAATCAATATTACACAATTAAAACCAATTAAATGCTTTCAAGTTCAAATTTTGGAGAGTAAATTCTAGATATAAAATTGAAATACTCTTTTAGTGAAATACTCTTTTTTCTGTGAAGTGTGACAAAGATCAATAAATACTCATTAGCATGAATTAGGAAAGCTTTTCCCAATTAAAAAAGTGATTTAAGGATGAAAGTGTTTAGGAGTTCTATATTCTCAAATACCTACTTTATCTGATTCATGGTGTGACATTGTAATTTTTAACAAAAAATATATATTTGGTTTTCATCTTGTTTCCTGGCTCACAGCTCCCAAAACCTATATAATTTCCTAAGTGATAATGAGTGATGAGAACATCTTTTGTCATATTTGGTCTTTTGTCCTTGGTATGGAAAACAGCTCCAAAATGAAAGAGGCAAAAGGAGTGTCTTGTTGTTAATAACAAGCCCCTAGCAACCTCACCTGAGGTGATTTTTGGAAAGTCTTCAGATAACCACAGGGCTGTACTAGTTATCAGAAGAACTGACCATGTGATGAGAGGGTTGACCTTTCAGCCCTACCCAAACCTCCAGGAGAAGAAAGGGGCTGAAGTTTGAGTTAATCTTAAGCTTACATAAAAATATTTCAAATACAGTATGGGGTTCTGAGAGCTTCCATCTTGCTAAACACATGGAGGCGTTTGGCTGGGAGGATGGTAGACCCAGAGAGGGCATGGTAGGCCCACACCCTTTCCTCATACCTTGCCCCATGCACCTTCTCCATCTGGCTCTTTCTGAGCTGCATCCTTTATAATAATAAACTTCTAATCCAGTAAGTAAACTGCTTTCCTAAGTTCTGTGTGCCGCTCTAACAGATTATAGAGACTAAGGATGGGGGTCAAGAGATTCTCCAAAGTGACAACCTGGGACTTGGGATTGGTATTTCTGAAGTGGAGGGAACAGTCTTGGACTGAGCCCTTATCTATAGGGTCTATGCTAACCCCAAGTAGATAGATTCAGAACTGAACTGAATTGTAGGACACCTTGCTGGTATCACCGAGAACTGGAGAACTGTTTGGTTGGGAGAAAACCCTGATGCCCTTGGAGCACAGAAAAGTTCAGGGAGCAGTGGATAAAGGGAACAAGTTTTACTTTCAAAAGTATACTCTTCTGAAAATGCATAGCCCTTGAAATACTTAGGAGTTCTACTCCATCCTATAATTAGAAAGTTTTTAAAATACCTCATTGCGTTCTCTTAATTTCCCCCCTTCTTTCTTCTCTGATCTTGTTCTAATTTATTACCTCACCTTTTTCTGAACCTACTCTAAGACTTACAATATTCAGCACTAATCTCATTTTCCTCCCAAGAGTCCTGAATACATAACAAGTGAACAGTCTGTAATCCTTCAGATATGGAGATCATTTCCTATGAGTAGCTTATTGCTCCCCTGCTAAATCAGCACTGAAACCCAACTATTCAGGGCAAGCTTTCTTGAAAGGGAGTCCTCATCTACATGAAGGCACAACTGGGAAGCAACAATGAGCCACTCATAGGGGACTGACAAAACATGAAGAAAAAATAAAGAATAACCAGTATACTTCTGCAAGATCAAACCAAATTACTTTTAGGACACAGAATTATCTTGGTTTTGTATGTTTTCAATCTATAGTAAAATTATACATGCAAACAATTTCAACAACACATCCGTTCAGTAAGTAGCTCAACAGGTAAAAAGAAAAATTTTCTGGAATGCTACTTACTGATTTATTGTCATCAAAAGCGTGTTCTTCTATTTCCTCCTCTAAACGATCAGCAGCCTTTCTTACATCTTCAAGAATTTCATCAAGCATAGATAAGCTTTTGTTTTGATGTTGCATATTTTTAAGGGCTTCAACTTGATGTTTTTCTGCTGCCAGGAGTTCCACATATTCTGTCTCTTCCTATTCATTTGTAAGTAATAAAGAGTGGAGTTTATTAAGAAATAAACCAGGATATGACTTCCATTCAGGTATTGGGCCTGAACATCCCAATTAACACACACTGTCAAATACTTCTGTTTGTAAATGTGTAATTCTAGCTCCAGTTACCTAGGGAAGGTCAAAAGTCCTAGATCATTCAACATAACTCAGCTCAGCAAATGTTTAGAGAAAACTATTTTTACATATACAGTCATACACTGCATAACATTTCAATCAATGATGAACCACATACACAAGAGTGGTCCCGTAACATTATAATGGAGGGGAAGCTGGGAAGGCTCAGTGGGGTAAGCGCTCGTCTTGCAGCCCCGGGGTCTGAAGACTGAATCCTGGCCCCAGCCCGTGTGGACCCATATGCTGAACTGGGGTGTGCCCCCAGTTAGGTTCTCACCGTGGTGAGCTTCCCATCTGGGAGGCCCTTGATTTGGCTCCCACCCAGGGCATGCTTCCCATGTAGGAGGCTCCCCGCCCAGTTCTTGCCCTGTGCAGCCCCATGCCCACCTGTGGAGTGAAACTATATCAGAAACTGATGACATGCAACTATAGATTGCTCTGGGCCCTCCCCCTTCTCTCTGCCTCCCCTCTGTCTCTCTTTCTCTCTCTGTCAAAAGCAATAAAAATAAATCTTAAAAAAAAAAAAAAAAAGATTATAATGAAGGTGAATTTCCTGTAAGAAATGGAAGTATATGTGGTTCAGGTGATTTTATCTTTTAAAGATTTCTTTTTATTGTTTTTGACAGGCCATAGTTGTATGTCTTCAGTTTTCAACATGGTTTCATTCCACATAGGTGGGCAGGGGCCATGCAGGGTGGGAACTGGGCTGGGGGCCTCCCGTATGGGAAGCACACCCCAGTTGAGCATATGGGTCTGCATAGGCTGGGGCCGGGATTCAATCCTCGGTCACTGGGGCTGAAAAAGCAAGCGCTTAATCCGCTGAGCCATCCCAGCTTTCCCGAGATTTTTTTTTTTTAATGATGGGAACAATATCTGTGGGGCTTGGCAACAGATCCCCTCTCACTCACCGAACCTCAGTTTTGAATGCACAGATTATATGCCTATCAGTTAGCCACTGACCCACGTTAGCAAAGAGGAGCCTACCCCAATGTTACATATTCAGAGGGTGCTCTAGCACTCCCAGATCCAGCTTGATGGTCTCTAGAGTACAACTGCTGTAAGTACTTTGTTGAGGACCTAAGATTCTATACAAAGACACAAATCCACAGGAGCTACCTTAACAAGTACTAAATGACACTGTCACTTCAGGAAGTTTTCTGTGGTAGTATGGAGCCAGTCTGTCCCTGTCCTTGGGAAATATTTTTAGGTTGTAATGACATAAAGCATAGATGGTTTTATTTCTTTCATCAACTCAATTCCAGAGAGAGCCTTTTGTGCCTGATGGGATCACTGGAATCAAAACAAATTTCTAAGGTGAAAATATTGAGTCATCAGTTCTATATCCTCCATGTCTTTTTTAAAATGAATACCACAAATTTCCTTAGTCTGACCACTGCTCCAACAATCAACAACCAAAGCCACATTGCCCTGAATCTCCTAGGTCTTTCCATCTTGATTTCTTATTCCTACCAATCCCCAAGCCACCTTTCATTCCCTCCTGACAGTCACATGTATGGTGATGGGACGCTTTATGCAGCCAGTTTCTCCTCAATACTTCTAATCAACCCATCCCACATCTCTCCCTGATCATGGAGCAGCGCTGACAGCTTCGATGTTCTATTTCTGACCAGTTTGGAAGGAAGTGGAGGGGGCTTTTGGGGCAGTGTTTATAAATCTGTAGTAGTGTACAGTAATGTCCTAGGCCGTGGCATTCACTCACCACTCAACACTCACTGACTCAGCTACTTCCAGTCCTGCAAGCTCCATTCATGGTAAGTGTCCTATACAAGTGTAGCATTTTTATCTTTTATACCATATTTTAGTGCAGTTTGCCGACCACTGTTTTAGTGTGTTCTTTTCTATGTTTAGATAATAAACATATATTTACCCTTGTGTTACAATTGCCTACAGTATTCAGCACAGTACTTTGCTGCACAGGTCTGTAGCCCAGGAGCAACAGGCTATGCCACACAGCCCAAGGCTACACCATCTAGGTCTGTGTAAGTGTACTATATGATGTTCACACAAGGATGAACAAATCACCTGATGACATATTTCTCAGAATATATCTCTGGAATTCAGCAACACATGACTATACATCAACAATTTTAATATACTACTGTAAATAAATGTCCTACATCCACACAAAAATCACTCATTGAACACTGATTATGTTCTAGGCACTGTTCCTACTATGTATGGCAGTACAGTTGTACTTTAAAAACAGCTGTGATACTTAATTATTTAGTTATAAATTTCTAAGCAGGATATACATAGTCAAATTCTAAGTTACAAAGGGGATATTGTTCCAGAAGAATCTAACAGAATTAATTACTCGGAAGACTGATGGACGGTGCTAATAATAGAATACATGTATTTTATACTATCATATTTAAACTCAAGCTATCTTAACCAAATCAATAAACCTATTCTTAAAATATTTATTCACAATTAAAGGGGTGGGCATAACTGGAACAGAGAAGTGACAGGACAGTCCCAAAGACAAGCATGACTATTTTATGGATCTCTATTCAATGTCATCACAATACCTCTGACACACAGCACTGGGCTATCAATACCTGAACTACCTCAGAGATATGAGGCAAGAACCAGTGTAAGCTGAAATGCTGCTTATTCAAGTTGTAGAAAGCATGCATATTTGGTTCAGTGTCACTCAAACTCACATTTGCTCTCTATTTTAGAGTAAAACTACTTTAAATCAATAATACTAAGTACAGTTATCCCCCCTTATCAGTTGGCAATATGTTCCAAGACCCCCAATGAATTTCTTAAATCACGAATTGTACCAAGCCTTATATATACTATACTTTCTCCTACACACACATACCTTTTAATTTATAGAAAGCACTTTATGGCTTTTCTTGGGCATATCCAAAATTGCCAGCATCACTACTCTTGTGCTTTGAGGCCATTATTAAGTAATTACTTGCCCATCAGTACTGCTGTACAGAGACAGTCAATCTAATAACCCAGATCACTAAGCAGTAGAGGAGTGGGTAGCACATGCAGCCTGGAAGCCATGGACAGAAGGATGATTCACATACCAGGTGAGATGGAGTAGGGTGGTGTGATACTGCATCACTCTATTCAGAACACTGTGCAATTTAAACCTTATGAATTGGTTATTTCTGAAATTTTCCATTTAATATTTTCAGACCTCAGTTGACAAGGGATATCTAAAATTGTAGAAAGTGAAACTGGACATAAGGGGACTACTGTAGCCCTCTTTAAAGCCAAGGAGTATTGGGGAAGCCAGGATGGCTCAGTGGGTTAAGCGCTCACTTTGCAGCCCTGGGGACCGAGAACCGAATCCCTGCCCTGGCCTGTGTGGAACCATATGCTGAACTGGGTGGGGAGTGCCCCCAGTTCGGTTCTCACTGGGATAAGAGCCCAGTCCAGTTCCTGCTCTGTGCAGCCCTGCATCCACTGTGGAATGAAACTATGTGGAAAAACCAATGATGTACAACTATGGAGACTGTTCTGGGCCCTCCCCATCCTCTCTGTCTCTGTCTCTCTCTCTCTGTCAAAAACAATAAAAATAAATCTTCAAAAAAAACCCCCAAAACAAGGAGTATTAATGTGTCAATTGTCCAAAGGATCTGGTAAGATAGTAACACCTGTTCAGAGGAGAGCATCATGGTCTATTTCTCTTTTATTTTATTTTATTTTTTGACAGAGAGAGAGAGATACAGAGACAGAGAGAGAACTGAACTAAGGGAACTCCCCAGTTCAGCACATGGGTCCGCACGAGCCGGGGCCGGGATTCGATCCTCGGTCCCCAGAGCTGCAAAGTGAACACTTAACCCACTGAGCCATCCCAGCTTCCCCAATTTCTAATACACAATAAGACACAAAATAGACAAGACGACTGAGTCAAGATGGATAAAAAACCTGACTTAACCTTACCCCATTACCATACAGTCACAAGCTGCTTAATAATGGGGATACATTCTGAGAGATGCATTGTTAGGTGATTTTGTCATCATGTGAATATCACAAACCTAGATGGTATAGGCTGCTACTATAATTGCATATGTTATACTTTTATATGACTGGCAGTGCCGTAGGGTTACTGACACCAGCATCACCACAAACACATGAGTAATATGTTGCCTTAGGATGTTACAACAGCTATGACATCACTAGGCAATAGGAATTTTTCAGATCCATTTTAATCTGAGACCAACATCATATATTCACTCTGTCATTGACTAAAAAGCTATTATGTGGCACATGACTATGTTTCCACCCCAAATACTATACTTTGGTAAAGAAAGTTTTCTAAGTCAAAATCTTCTCAACTTTTTAAGCTATGTAATACCACAGCCTTTCTATGAAGAGAAAATGATATTATATATTTAAAGTGCCTGGCAGTTTAAAAAATTACATAAATAATATCATGTCTGATACATTAGTTTCTTTTCATTTTAAAAGTATACTTTATCAAAATCCTTAATTCAAATGTATACATTTGTGTAAGACTGTTTTTAATATTTAATTTTTGTTTTCAGTATATGGTTGTTTAAAGTCAACTTTCACACTGAATTTTTGTCAGAAATTTAAAATGCTGACTTCAGTTACAAATATATTTATTTTCACATCAGTTTACTGGAAAAATTTCATTAACTATTTTAATCACCAGGGTGTTTCACAACAGAGAAAAGCATTAGAGAACAACTTCTTCTAGAAGTGATAAAATGTAACTATATTAAGAAAATACTGCAAAAGGAAGAGTCTTCTACCTGAGGTTTTCTCCATTTAATCATGAACAGATTCCCTGACAGGCCACACCTGCTGAAGTAGAGCACTGCATTTTCCCTTTCCCTCTGCTTTCCAGCTGAGAGTATAAATGGCTTTTTTGGAAATGAATGTGAGAGGACTAACCTTTATGGCAGCCTCTCTCAAAGCCTCCAGGCGCTGCTTACTGCTCTCTTTCATGTTCACCACATCTTTGTAATCTCCCTGCAGGGCTCTTTTGAGTCCATAGATAGCCTGGAAGACTGAATTTTCACTTTCATTCAGCTCCTTTTGGAAAATTTCAAACGTGTGCACCTGAAACAGTTTCTCTTCATCCGATAGGCCAATGTCTTTTTCCACTGCTCTGATTGCATTCTTCAGTTTGTTAAGAACCACAGTCTTTTGGCGGAGAAGCCCGGAGAGCTTTCTGCAACCATCAAGAACCCACTGCTTCCTCTGTGTGATAGCTGCTTCCCCTTTCCCTCGGTGTAGCTTGATGGCATGTTTCACTACCTCTTCATGTTCTGCAGCGTTTGTGATCAAATGAAGTAATGGAAGCAATGTCCAGAAGTAATTTTTTCCCAATACCTTCATGATCCAATTTTAGAGGACAGGGCAAGGCAGTCCAAAGATTTCTGCTAAGCTGAGCTTGCATTTTAGATGTACATTTTCAGCTGAAAAAGAGGCATATTGTCACACACAGTTGAATGATAATTCATTGCTTTTGAGATCAGGGCTAAACTATTAGATAATTACATCCAAAACACTATCACTATTATGAAGACAATGTTATTTTTTCTAGGTTAACATTGACATCTGTACTATTTATTTATTGCACCTTGGTTAAAATCAAATACTGAATGTTCAAGTATGGTGGCTGGTAAAGAATTGAAACTAAAGGTTTCATCTGAATGTAAAAGTAATATATTCTTGAGAAAAACTCAGCTTCATATACCAACTAAATCTACCAGGTGCAAATGACAAAAACCAATTCTATTTAAGAGGGTCCATGTATCAAAGGCCAGAAAATTCACAGATCACCTGGAAGAAACATGCTCCATGTCATTCCAGAAATAAAATCTTTTGAGCTACTATGTGCTTGCTTTGCCATATTGTTTGCTTTCAAAAATGGACACACTCAATAGTTCGGTGGTTACCTGGAGAGGGGGGAGGAGGGAGGAGGTAGAGTTGTGGGAGGAGGTAGGAGTGTACACCGGATATATGGTGATGGAAGGGGAGCTGATTCTGGGTGGTGGGCACATGATGCGATTACATGGGTGATGTGATGTGGACTTGTACATCTGGAAACTGTCTAATTGTTGCCGATCAATGTCACCCCATTAAATTTAACAATAAAAAAAAATATTCTTCACAGAAACAACAACAACAACAAAAAATCATTTGGGATTTTGTCAAATTTCCAAAATCAGTTTACAGATAAGTATTAACAAGATATAAAGGATAGAAAAAAACTCTCGGGGAAAGCCGGGACGGCTCAGCGGGTTGAGCGCTCGCTTTGAGGCCATGAGGACCGAGGATCGAATCCCGGCTCCGGCCCAGGCAGGACCCAC
>PVKE010028413.1:0-20932 GCA_004027555.1 Craseonycteris thonglongyai | reverse complement strand
GGTGATGTATTTTTGAGGATGATGCATTTAACATATTCTCCAAAGGAAACTTTACACTTGCTATAGATATAGTATGTTTCAGGACCTATTCTAGAACATCTTAGAAAGACAATTTGAAATGTTTTCTTTATTAATGGTCTGTAAAATTTTGAGAGCTTATATAGTCACTTAAAAATTGAAGTTATTTGCCCTAAAGGAAGAGCAGATGTTTTGACATATTTCCAGATGAGTCCTGTGAACTAGAAATGTAAATCTCCTTCTGGAAAACTTTTTGTGCCAAACATATGGTAGACAACAAATCTTCAAGACTGTTGGCTATGGACTTGACAGAAAAATGGGATTTTTAACATTTATTTATAGAGATTAACCAAATTGAGCATAGAAGTGCATGGAATTATCTATATTCCTCTTATTTCCAAATGATTGGCAAAAATTTCTTCAATCTTTCCAAAATTTTTTTTAAATTTTCTGAAATTTGCATGCAATATAATTTTCCTAAACACATTTTCTATCTGTCTTTGTTAAATCATGTGGAATACCTTCTCTGCCTACAACATCATTAACAGTTCTAAGAGGAGTATAAATTTGTAGTCCTCAAATTGTGGAAAGAAATGCTCAAATTTGAATAATTTTACTCTTTTTTTCTCCATTATCATAAAAATGATGGATTCAAAGCATAACAATATCCACATTTAAATGACATCAAGCAAAATCATATCCTTTCTCCATTGCTGATGATAATTACATATGAAAATACCTCTCCATTTTTGTAGATTTACATTTATATAATTTAAAAGTTTAAAATAAGAAGTGCATATCTATCAGCTATTATTTTAAACAAGCCAAAACTTATATAGAACATTTATGCATTTAAACAAGATGCAAGACAGGATTTTTATTTTATTTCTTTGACATTTATCATGTATATGGCAAAAATAGTAATTTGTAATCATTCTTTTCTCTATTTGAATAACATTTTCTCTTTTTCTTTCTTTCCTGCTTGCTTCCTTTCTATTTTTTCATATAATATGTTTTCACTGAACACTAAACATTTTAAAAAGCAGAATATATTTTCAACACCCTTGAAAATTACTTTAACTTTAACACAGTTGTTTCAACGTTGTATGATATACTATAGATTTCTCATACACTTATGAGATGAAATTAGGAAAAAAACATGAGTAATCAGTGGTGTATTTATCAGAGGAAGGGTACATTATAATAGTGCCTAGTTTGGCAAGGATACGTAATGTGCTTAAATTATCCAAAATTCCACATGGTCCCAGAATTAATCCTTTAGGGGTACAGTTAATGCTTTAATTCCATTCTCTACAAAGCATTGATATTTTCCCATCCTGTTTCAAACTTAGTATTAGGGGAAAGTGCATAAAATTACTTTTACTAGATCTGGGTCTCCTCGTAGATTATTATTATATAATAAAGAATAATGTAGTCAATATAAAGTAGTGAGGTGCTTCTCAAATCTGATATCCCCTTATAAGTCACTCTTGCCGGTATACCCTAGCAATCCCTGAATTCTGCTTCTCAGCTGGTTACTTTGTTATCTGGCCAACAGTAAACATAGGAGTATGTTTACATTAGTTCATGTTATTCATAAACCTGCCTTTCCAGATATTGCCAGCACTTTAAAGTTTCATGGAATTAGAAGATGCCAGGATGGTACAGTGGGTTAAGCGCTCACTTTGCAGCCCTGGGGAACAAGGATCGAACCCTGGTCATGGCCTGTGTGAACCCATATGCTGAACTGGGGTGTGCTTCCCATACAGGAGGCCCCAAGTTTGGTTCCCATCCTGTGCAACCTCTGCCCAACTATGTAGGATGAAACCATGTTGAAAACTGATGATGTACAACTGTGGAGATGCTCTGGGCCTTCCCCCTTCTCTGTCTCTGACAAAAACAATTAAATAAATCTTAAAAAAAAAGTTTCATGGAATTTAATTTTTTTTTTAATTTTGATGCACTTAGTATTCCTGTGATCTTAGATGAATTGATTAGCCTCTCCAAGAATCAGTTTCTTCATCCATAAAAAGGGAATAAGAACATCAGCTCTTCAGAGCTGTGGGGAGGTAAAATCCCTCACTCAGTATTGTTTAGTTTTCTATTTCTGCTTCCAAGTCAGTCTCCCCATAAAAAATGAAACATTAACCCTCTGACAATATGGGTCTGAAAAAAGTAGTCTCTGTGGCATGCTAACCAAGAATCCGATCACATGGATTCTTTGTTGTTGTTGTTAAATTTATTGGGGTGACATTAATTGATATCAATTACATTGTTTCCAGTTGTACAATTATACATTACATTGTCTATTCATCGCATTATGTGCTCACCGCTTAGAATCAGCTTAATTTCCATCACTGTATATTTGATTCCTCCTGCCTACTCCCTCCAGCTCTCCCACCCACCTTCCCCCTTACCCTCAGGTAACCACTAAACTATTGACTGTGTCCATGAGTCTATGTTTCTTTGTTCCTTTCAGTTTTATATTCCACCTGTAAGTGAGGTCATATGTATCTTGATTCTTTCATTCTGACTTATTTTGCTTAATAAGTTGTTTTCAAGGTTTGTCCATGTTGTCACAAATTGCTGTATTTCATCTTTTCTTATTGCTGAGTAATATTCCATTGTATCAATGTACCATAATTTCTTTATCCAGTCATCTATTAGAGGACACTTTGGTTGATTCCATGACTTGGCCACCACGAACAGTGCTGCAATGAACATTGGGGTAAATATATCTTTGCAGATTAAGGTTTTCAGATTTTTTGGGTAGATACCCAGGAGAGGGATTGCTGGGTCATATGGTAATTCCATTCCTAGTTTTTTGAGGAATCTCCACACTGCTTTCCATAGTGGTTGCACCAATTCATATTCCCACCAGCAGTGTATGAGGGTTCCTTTTTGTCCACAGCCTCTCCAGCACTTGTTATTCCTTGTCTTGTTGATTATAGCCATTCTAACAGGTGTAAGATGGTATCTCATTGTGGTTTTTATTTGCCTTTACCTAATTGCTAGTGATGTTGAGCATTTTTTCATTTATTTGTTGGCTGTTTGTATGTCTTCAGATGAGAAGTGCCTGTTTAGGTCTTCTGCCCATTTTTTTAATTGGATTGCTTGGTTTTTTTTGATGTTGAGTTGTATGAGTTCTTTATATATTTTAGATATTAGCCCCTTATCAGAGGCATTGTTTGCAAATACTTTCTCCCATTAAGTTGGTTTCCTTTTTACTTTGTTGACGGTGTCCTTTGCTGTGTAGAAGATTTTTGGTTTGATATAGTCGCATTCATTTATTTTTGTTTTTACTTCCCCTGCCTTTGGGGTAAAGTTCATAAAGTGCTCTCTGAGCCCAAGGTCTGTGAGTTTAGTGCTGATGTCTTCTTCTATGCACTTTACAGTTTTGGATCTTATGTGGAGGTCCTTAATCCACTTTGAGTTGATTTTCATATATGGTGACAGTTTACACTCCAGATTCATTCTTTTGCATGTGGTTTCCCAATTTTCCCAGCACCATTTACTGAAGAGGCTTTCTTTTCCCCAAGTATTATTTTATTTTAATTATATATATTGGAATTACATCAACAGTTTGGGGATAATGTTAATGAATTTTCACACAAGATAAATGGTGCAAAAAGCAAGCTATTTACTATCTAAATTAGACAAGTTGATGTCTTGTAAAATTTTCTTTAAGGATATTAGTGAAAGATACTTGAAGTATTTCAGTAATTTTTCAATATTTAATATAAAAAATCACACTACCTCGATAAATGTTAAAAATACTAAATAAAAAACTGATTGCAGTGTACATTACCTGATTGTATTATTATTTCTATTATTACTGTGCTAAAAAAATTAAATTTTCAATTAGTTGTACTTTATAGAAAATAAGGAAGTTTGGGCAGAGTTATAGATAGAAATTATACTTTCAACTACACCATACAACCAAGATGCAACATATTCAAAATGCCAAAAACTAACGATAAAAAGAAAATATAGAAGACCGCAAAATACAATCTAGAGGAAAAGAAAATAAAAGATTGCTATTAGAAAATTACAAGCTGTAAGAATTCACTGCCAAGAGATCTGATTTAAGAAATACTAGGGGATGTCAGGATGGTTCATTGAGTTGAGTGCTCGTCTTGCAGCCCCAGAGTCAGAAGATAAAATAATGGCCCCAGCCCATGTGGACCCATATGCTGAACTGGGGTATGCCCCCAGTTTGGTTCTCACTTGTGGGAAGACCCTGATTTGCCCTTGGCATGCAGGGGTGTGCTTCCCATGTAGGAGGCCCCTGCCAATCCATGCCCTGGGCAGCCTCACGCCCACCTGTGGAATGAAACTATGTAGAAAACTAATGACATGTAACTATGGAGACTGCTCTGGGTCCTCCCTCTTCTCTCTGCCTTTCTCTGTCTGTCTCTCACTGTCAAAAACGATAAAAATAAATCTTTAAAAGAAGCACTAAAGTATCCTTTTTTATATAAAATCAGTATGCCGCCAGATGGAAATCTGGATTTGATCAATGAATAACTATATTTGGTAATAGTAAAAATGAGAACTATATAGACTTTGTTTTCTTATTTAGACTTATTTTAATGAAATTTAACTCTGAGGAAGAAGTAGTATGTGTACATAAGTGGCTAATGGCATGGGTAACATTGAATCTATATACTTAAAAGAGCACAGAAGAATAGGAAGAGGAATTAGATTTATTCTTTTGTAATTTACCACTGTTTTTAAAGCTATAAATTATGAATCTACAGTGAAGCATAATGGAATAAAAAGCAAACCCTCAACCCAAACGCTAGCATGCAGAGAAGAAAAATGAACACAAAGAACAGATAGAAGAAATAAAAGAAAAATAAGAATATAAAATTAAATTCATATATATGAGCAATTGCATTATATGTAGTGTAAAGATCCAATTAATCATAGAGATGGTCAAATTGAATTATGAAAAAGACACATTTACATATTGTCTATTGTAAACCAATTTAAATATAAAAATGTTGAGTGGTGAAATGGAATGATAGAGAAAAATATAATATGTAAATATTAAGCAAAACTGCTGGAGTGTCTACGTTAACATAGATATGTTTGGCAATGCTACATAGACTATATTTTCTCCAACGATTCATCATTCAAATTAGCAAAACAGAAAAATATAACTGTGGTGATTGTACCTTCCTTCAGTTGCATTGGCCATTAGATCAATATACTGTATATATGTATGTATATATATATATATATATATATATACACACACACACACATATATATATATAAATAACTACATATATATAAGTAACTACATATATATATGTAATGTTACAGATATCCAACAGTGTTCTGCAGTGTCCTTCACATATTGATGTAAACAAAAACACAGAGATCTTTTTACTTTAGTGTACACTAAAATATCCTAAAAGAGTCTTTTTACCCTGGTGCTTAATAGTGTGCCAATACAGATTATTTTTGTTGTTAGTTTTGTTGTATCTATCTGTATATCTATTGGTCTAGCTATAGAGAGTGAGATAAATGAGTGAATTGATAAGCAACTTCATTCTAATTATGACAACAGACATAACATTACTTTACTATATCTGAAGGAAAAATCAATGCTATTCTGCATAAGAAAATAAAATTACTGCCCACCACAAACAGGCAGCTTATTTTTCTTTCCTATTTGTACATTAATAATTTTTTTTATTGGTTTTGACAGAGAGAGAGAGAGAAAGAGAGAGAGATAGATACAGAGACAGAGAGAGAACTGAACTGGGGGCACTCCCCAGTTCAGCACATGGGTCCACACGGGACGGGGCCGGGATTCGATCCTGGGTCCCCGGCACTGCAAAGTGAGCGCTTAACTCACTGTGCCATCCCGGCTTCCCCTACATTAATAATTTTAAGGGCGTGATCGAAACCAAATACATTTCAAACAATATAGAAAAGAGTGATGAAGTATCATTTTTCTTAACTTTAGAAGTTAGGATTAATAACATTTTGTTCAAGAGAATCAATGTTATACGTTAATGCAGGTTTTGTTTTTTTGTTTGTTTAGGTTGTATGATTTAATAGTAATAGTGGTGCAATTTATTGTAATATAAACCAATTGATTTTAGAAAGTTTTAAGTGGACTTCCTACCTTTTATTTTAAATGAATAGCCAGATTTCTGTCTTGTGTCAGGCAAGCTATGGCATTTATGACTATGTCAAGTCCAAGGGTATTTCTCAAGACAGATGGTACTGGGTGACAGGAAGAAAAGGGAAATTCCTTTGAAAACAGTAGAGAAGGATGACAAGATCTCTCAAGCTGTGACTCTAGATGAATCTGGAAAGTTTCAATTTTAGGCATAGGACTCAGATGTTTTAAAAAGCTTCTCCCAGGATGCATGTGACAAAGAATTTAATGTCCCAGGTAGTTGAGGAAAATTAGTCTTTAACAATGATGTTATCAAAGGCCACTATGACAGAAAGATAATTGTAGTTCTCATAAATTTTCAGGAATCACAGCATGTTTCCAGATTCTTAAAAAAACCTTACAGAGGATAAGGAAAAATAATACTGATGTGGATTATCCTGACACCTAGTAGTCTAGGGCTCAGAGATTAATTAGAGTAATTAGAGATTATTTAATGAAAACCTGGAAATGTGATTTTGTGTGAGTTAAAAAACTGATTTCATGCAAAGTGTCTTAAGATCATAATACAACTTTAAATATCTAGATAATTTACAAAATATATTTATTGAGGCAGTGAAGATAGTCTGCATAAAGCCAAAATGATGGATGCACATCATTGTACATTTGTCCAAACCTGTAGAATATATACCACCAAGAGTGAATCCTAATGTAAACTGTGCATTCTGAGTAATTATGATGTGTCAATGCTAATTTATCAATTGTTACAAATACACCACCATGGTGAGGGATAATGAGAGAGTCTATGCATGTGTTTTTATACATAAGTAAGTAGGCATTTGCTGCATAATATGTATGTATAAAATGAAATACATATGTGTATATGTATGGATATATGCATGTACATGTGTGTGTGTGTGTGTGTGTGTGTGTATATAGTTGTCTACTGAATCTGTAAGCCTTACTAGGTAGGTAAAAATCAAAGTTGGACATCAGTAGCAATTATCAGAAAATTTTTTCTTTTAGACTTTTCTGGTTTTAATGCTTCCAAGAGAGCCATACACTGACAATACCAATGAAGCACAAGAACAAACTTGTCTGACGATACAAGCCAGACAGAGTCATCTTAACACAAATTTTGAGGGTGGTTAGACTGAAACTGGTAGCAATGTTTATTGCAGTAGTTTGTGTGAAACAGCAGTGATGTAAACTAAATTGGTTTGAAAAAAAAATTAAAAATCATAGTTAACAGAATTATATTCCACAAAAGTTTACATATGGATGAAACCAGATTGTTCGAGAAAAATGCCTGTTAGAACCTCATTTTTAAAAAGAAAACAGCCTACCCAGGATTGAAGTCTATGGAAATTAGACTCATAGCTTTTACTTGTGGTAAGTAGGAGATTGCAAGCAGAAACACAGCTTGTTTATTATACATACACAACAAAACACATGTTAAAGGCCTTTTTATTAGTTTTTGCCTCAGATAAGATTTAAGTGCGAGATTATCTGGCATGGAACCATTGGGAATGAAGGGATTTTTCTCTAACTCATTACTTCCTAGGAGAGGGATATTGAACTGTAATAGAATTGTTTCAGTTTGTCATTGTTTATTTAATGTTGAATGTTTTCCTCTTCCTTATTTTCATCCAGTGATGTTTTATAGCAAAAACATTTAGAATTAAAATAAATGCAATCAGTAAACTAAAATTGGCATTGTACAAATCTTAGGATACTTAACAGGAGAAATGGAAACCATCTGAAATAACAGAGACTAAGTGAAGACATGAATGTTTAGGAATAAAAGATAATGACAGAAATACGGTTTTATCATACAACTCCATGTACTCCAGATATGAAGTAACATGTTTACATGTTAGAAAGTATCACAACTATTTCAGATAGACAAAAAGTTTATAATATAGATAAATCTTGATAGAATATAAGTCCACTAATTCATAAAGTGTCATTGTCCCCTAACCCCACTCAGGGTGATTGGTGAATTAATAATTAACGTTTAGTGACCTATAGAACTGGGGAATTTCCTTCTATGTGACAATAAGACTATCAGGAGTATCGCGAGCATTGCTAATTGCTTATAGAACTACAAATTTAAGCAATTTTATAGCTAATGGTGTTTCCCTAATTTCTTAGTTAAAAATACCATGGCCCACCACATAATGTAAGTTGGACAAAAATCTCAAAGTCAGACGGGGAGCAGAAAGAACACCTATCTCCTGAACTCTGTCCCAGGGCAGTAACAGAATAGGTTGTTTCAAGTTATTTTAAAAATCACTATTCTTTCTTTTGAGTACAAACCCAGGAATGGAATTATAGAGTTATAGTTAGGTGCTTATTCAGTTTTAGAAGATAACATAAAAGAACGCTCCAAAAGAGATACCCATATTCTCACCCAGCAGCACTGTATGATAGCTCTGGTTACTCTAATTCTGGCCAGACCTTTGTATGTATGGTTGCATATTTCATGTCCCTCATTCTGGTAATGGTGCAGTCAGAAGACATGGGACCTTACATTCTCTTTCTCTGATGATTAATGAAATTGGTATAATTTATATATTTACTGGTCATTTTGGTTACTTTATGAACTACCCATATCATTTGCTAATTTTTCTATTAGTATCTGTCTTTTTCTTGTTGCTTTGTAGGGATTTGTTAGTATATGTTGATATTTGCCTTTTGTTAAATGCACATGTTGCAAATTGCTCTCCAACATAACGTTGTCTGCTTTTACCTTTGTCATCAGTATTCTCTTCCATCCAGTGTATATATTGATGTGACATTTGGTGTATTATTAGCTACAAATGTATGTTCAAGGTATTAAGGATGAAAAGTTTGAATTTTTGGTAAACATTCTGTAAATTAACTTGATAATACAAAGTCAAAGGACATGAATAACCACTTTCTAGCCATAGGCTTGATAAAGCTGTACTATAAAAAGACGTCATTAGTTTATCTAATTTTTCCTGGATGTCACATTATAAAGCTTTTTCCTTTGCTAAAATTGATTTCTCTCACCCTTTAAATATCATAGTGACAGTTGTCTTTTTAGAGGCACATGTATCATGATGTATACATTTTAGGACCCCTTATGTGATTAAATGAGTTCTTTCCATGGTTCTATAAACCCTTCACTACTCATGAGGTTAATATAACATAGCAGATAAGATAGTAAGAGTAATGAGTCATTAGAGCTTTTTTATGATGGAAACAGTAAGTAGAAATGGCCATAATTATTCTAGAAATGAAAATTAATAAATTTCTAGTCAGATAGATCACAAGAACTATTACAGTTTGCCAAATGTATAAATTTCCAGAATATTAGGAATTATATTTTTTTATACAATAATTTTGATAAACTTTGTGTCTTGAAGGGAGAAAGTACATCTTTTTGACTTCTGTAAAATTTCAGACTGTAGAAATTAGGGGAAATTAAATTAATTAGTCTGTTCACAAATATTCAGCTACAGGGAATTTTCTGATCAGCTCCATATGTCTTAAGAATAGATCACCCATTGGAAATAATTGTAACATGACTTGATAGCCAACATTATATAATTCCTGACACATAAATGTAAAATCTTTGAGAAGCAATATATTAACTAAACTTCACTGTTCGTGAGTAGAAAAGAAAAAATCAATCCAGCTTTATGAGTAGAATATAATACTTCTTTTCAAGAACTGCTTAATATAACAGATTCATATAATTAATGTTGTATAAAGGACATTTCACAGTAGATACTTGAGGCTATGCAGTTTTATTATCTGTGGATATAACATACCACATTCCCTGCTTATTACATTAGAGTTTAGATTTTCTTGTAGCGCGGAATATTACCCTGAAGCCATAAACATTTGTGCATAGATTGCACAGATCTACATCTCCCATGATCAACTTTTTTTTTTCTCTCTCTCTATTTTATATTGTAAAGCTTTGGTCATGCTTGATGCTTCTGTCTCCTTCCTGAAGCTCTGCTGGTCTTGTCTCCATGACTTTGTAACAGCTGGCTTCTTTCTTTACATCTCTGAACTCTTCCTCTAGTTCTTCTATTTATTACCTCACTGTTACATAATAGAAACTGGCCCCTAAATCGTGGCTCTGCCCAGGTCTTTTATATCTAGAATTCATAACATCCACTGATATTTCCTCAATGTTTCAGTTTCCTCTCTTGAGAACAGAACAAAGAGCAAAACATACAGAGTTCTTTACGACCTATAGGAGCAACACTTTGAGGCTCTTTACAATCTGAATTCCACTGGTCTTTCAAAACTTATCTTCTGATGTCCCTACCAATAAACCATGAGTCACAAAGTATCTCTGGCATGTTTTATTAATTTTAAGATTTTCATTTATAAAAATGTTCATTAGTTCACTCAGAATTCCCTTCTCTTATTGGAATCCTTTAAGTTCTGGCTTATACTCCACCTTCTTGATCTCTACACCAATTACCCTAGCTCTGAGAGAGGTTTTCTATATAACCCCTATATCACACTTAAAAAAAATAATAATAATAGGGCAGTTTATTTCTTAAAATCTGTATCTAATTCAAATTATTTGAATTGATTCATTATAAAAATAAAGTAAATATTCTTTAAAATTTTGTTTTGGTTTATAACAGTTTACAATATATATAAAGTGGTATTTGGCTTATGTAAAATGAAATATGAGTACATATGTGTAAGTTCTCTGAAATTAAAATTTTGTACAATATAAGTATGCTTATTTAAATATTAGTATAGGCTGTGTAGTTAGGCATTATGAGTATTTTTAATTTTAGAGTACAGTGTTTTCCATACTTAACAAGTTCATGCTATACTACATAAAGTTACTTTATATATTAAGCAGTAATGACTAGTAGTATTGATATAACATTGAAGGTGATGTAAAAGAATGTTTTAAATTTTGCAAGTATCAAGCAGAAATATTAGTATTATTATACTAAAAATAAATGATGCATATAGATCATATGATTACAAATATCTGCATTGATTTTGTTCTTTGAGAGATTTTCACTGTCCCATTTAAGAAATGTTAAGTATATAGCACTAGAACCATATTTTTTCTAGGAGAAAAATAGATCGATTTGCTAGCATGTTTTGGAGGATAATTTGTCTGTGATATTTATTAATAAAGTTTTCTCTAAAGCAATGAATTAAAAATCAGAGAGCATATTTCATAACAAAACTCCTCAGTTATCAATGCCTAAACACAACACATATGGTAGCTGAGCTGAAGGATACTTCTAATTCTATCCATCTGCTTCTTCCACCTGTTTCCCACCCAAATATGTGTTTTTCTTGAGTGTTAAATATCTCAAGTCTTCTACTCTTTAGAATGTTTCATGCTAGCATAATTAGAAATAATTACTAATTTAATAAAAAATATAAATATTTTAGGATACTAAGTTAAGAATTATACATTATTAAGTTATTCCATTTTATTTTTTGCATTAATATAAAAATGTAAGACTGAGAAAAATAATTGAGTGCAGCTGTGTATTAAACACAAGAATTTTTTTCTAGTCTAAGTAAAACAAAAATCAAATAAATCTATACCACCTGTACATAGAAAGCAATTACAATAATTACATTAAATTACTTTTGCCATATGCTTGCAAGTTGTTTTATTTGTTTGTTTTTTCTTTCTTTGGTTTTCTAAAATATATGAAGATAACCAAAAAATTGGTAAAATATAAATCCAGTTCCAAAGTCCATGCTATTATGGGCATATTATGTTATTTAAGGGAGATATGAATAAATTTTTATTTTAGTTTATGATCTAAGCATTAGTTAATGCTCTAATATTTGAATCACATAAGTTATAGGCTTTCTAGATCTAATATTATAAAAATATAATTAAAATCAATATTTACCTTCCAGGTTCTTCTGTTGTTTTTAATGTATAGAACAGAGAGTGTTATAAACTGAAAGTTTGTGTCCCCCAGAAAATTCATATGTTGAAACCCTAAGCCTATGTGATGGAGGTAATTAGGGTCAGATGAGGTCATGAGAGTGGAGCCCTCATGAATGTGATTAGTGCCCATCTAAGAGTCAGGAGAGAGCTTGATTTTGCTCTGTGCTCTCTCTCATGTGAGGATACAAGGAAAGGTGTCCATTTGCAGCCTTGAAGAGAGTTCTTACCAGAACTCAGCCATGCTAGCATCCAGTTTCTCAGACTTCTAACTTCAAGAGATGTGAGAAATATGTTTCTGTTGTTTATAAGCCCCCACCTAGTATATTTTTATGGAGCGGAACTAAGAAACTTTTCAAAATGATAGTCTCTCATAGCCCTCTAATAAAAAGGTTAATAAAGTCATTTAATTTTCAGTAGTTCCTCCATCATTTTCTTTAAAATGTTATCTTCCAAGTTTCACAATTTAGTTTTTGTGTGATCTTGAACAAATCATATTCTCTGTTCCTCAGTTATTTCATTTAGACAATATTTCAGACCAACAGAAGTTTTAGAGCTTAGATTATGAACCCTGCCTGCCTCACAGGTACCCTGTGAATTTATATGTAATTTATTAATTTGAATGTGTGTGTGCATGTGTGTGTGTGTGTGTGTGTGTGTGTGTGTGTGAGATATTATTAGCTGGACAGTTTGTGGGAACTTGCCCAGCACACATTTAGAAGGGTTTGCCTTCATGGACGAATTTCATAATACCCCGAGTTTCTGGTATGTTTAAGTTCATTGAAATGTTCCTGTGTTCTCAGCTGACATTATCGCTAAATTGTAGAAAAATATGACAGGATAAATATGTGCTTACGTAACCAAAACTTATTGGTATGCTTAAATGTGAATTCAAAAATCTATAGAAATGTAAATAGTAATTTGGTGAAAACAGCTTTTATTGGAGCACATTAACCTACTTGAGATTTTTGGTTTGTTTTTAGGGGAGTTTTCAGTCCAGGGATCTTCTATTTATCTGTATACATTACAAACATTGCTTAGTAGCAGTTTCCTTTAAACCTAATGTCAGGTGATGTGAATTTCAAGTGAATCTCAGGTTTTAAGATGTTAACCATAGTAATACCAAAAAGCAGAATTCTTTAAAATTGGGAGCACTATAGTGCAATATTCTAAGTAGTAATACTGAGAATAGATTTATCTGTTACTTTCGTCTCCTCTATTACTTTTCTCATTGCTTACCTTGCCATTAGGACCCAATATGAAATATATTTTTCAAACATATAGATGATGGATAGTTAGATCATTTATGCAGTAATTAATTGAAAGAGAAGTAAAAAGGTAAAAGAACATTTTCAGAAATTGTTGCAGCATAATGTAGTATCCCAACTGTAAGAAAATGATTGCTATTAGTAGAATTCTTTATCATTTTAAATGCATAATTACACATTTCTATTTAGAATGTGCTTGGCAAAGAGAATTTCAGAGCACTTTCTGATTTTAACTCAACTTTAAATTTTTTACAAGTTGAATAAATGTTTAAAAACTGGGCCTTTAATATGTTTTATAATAATACAGTATTGTCTGATGCCTTCAGACATATTTGATTAGCATTTGCTTCATGCTGGTCTTGATAAATCATCACATTCAAATCAGGTGTGCTTTTCACTAATCCTATATTTAAATTCTTTTAATCCTATTTTTTCTTCTGAAGTATATCTTTGAAAGCATTCAATTTCATATTAATAAAAATATTGAAGTCCCCCTTCTCTCACTCTGTCACCTATTCTCAAACAATAAAATAAAATAAAATAGTTTAAATTCATAAATTAAAGAGCAGTATTGCTTCTTGGCCTTTTGGCTAAGATCAAATGAAGTTAAAGAGTATTTCCTTTAAATATGTGTTATAAACTATGAGGCTAAATTTGAATGTGAATTGGTGCACCTTTGAAGAATAGCTATATCATTAATCTGTAATCAGCCACTGACATATTCATTTGTTCAAGAGTCCAGCTATTGGTAGGGCAATTTTCATAAAACTAAGAAATCAATGTTATAACCATATTCAGTGTTTGATTTGATGCAGAAAAACTGTAGTAATAAAACTAAAGTGTAATACTTCATAAAGAGATGACATTCATATAACTTTAACCCTTTACACAAATAAATCTGAAATTAAAAATATTTTATACTTAGAAATAGTTTTTCCACCTTGTAGCATATGTTCTGAAAGTCTTTGTTTATACTGTGTAGAAAATTACTATCAGAGAAATGTAAGCACAAAGAAAATAAAATGAGCCAATAAATACCATGTTCCTCATATGAATATCTGTGATTAGATTGAAATAAATCCAGCAATACTTTATAAATTAATTTCTGCATTATGGACCATTTTGAGATGAGAAGATAGTATAATTATAGTAAATATAGGTTATTAATACAAAATTGTTACTAATGACTTGGATTTATATAAAATGTAAATCTGTTATATAATTTATTTTATGCAAACCAAAGGTAAATTGTGTAAAGGAAAATAATTTAGAAATAGAAATAGAGATTATCTTGATCATCAAATGAGTTAACTATAGTGATAAATTATTTATATTCTATTTTTAACAAAAAAATACACAATATACAAAGTCACATTTGTTGTCTAGTTTTCATACCATCTTTGAAAAATATCATAATCAAATGACTTCTAAAAGTATCAACAAATTATATACATATAACGTAATAAGTATGAATATACATGCACACATATATATCAAAGATTATGAAATTAGTTTCTTTAATTCAAACAGGAAAAATACGATCATATAGTACGATTAAGATGCAATTCGAATAATGGAATCACTTGACTAGCTTAAAAGAAAGAATACTACAAGTGTTATTTGATTAAAAATACATTTGTTATGAAAAGAAAGCCTGTTCTAATAGGTTATATGTCAAATAACAAAAGAAACCTCTTCAATTTAGGTTTCAAAATATTTTTTTAATGAGTTTCGAACTTCAACATGTAACTGAAATGCTTTAACACTCTGAATTTATAGACAAACTATCAACATTTTAAGTGACAGAGAGCTCACTTTGTGCCTGTCCAAAGCTTCTGTTTCAGAGAAATGCAACTTTATTGATGAGACCACCGAGCAAGCCCGGGCTAGCTGGGGCAGGACAATTTCGAGACTCGCATATTGTTATCTTTCTTTTCACAGGTTTTACAGTTTTTCTGTAGTAAAAAACTTCAAGAAAATAATCACAGAGGAAAAATCAAAGCTCAGATTTGGCGCCTGATCATAAAGAAACTTTTCCAAATCCCTTAAACCTTAGTTTCAACCCTATAATTGTGCACCCTCACTTTCCTCGAAAATAATGTGATAGTGACATAAAACACACAAGTAAACATAAACATAGCTACAGATTATTGCACATTCTTTTCATGGCGATAAGGGGTCTGTTTTTTCCCCTTGAATCTGAGCAGGACTGTTGCTACTTTAATCACTAGAATATGGCTGTTTGAGTCCTAACAGTCCTCTATATTCCACTAAAATGTAAAATTTCTAAGGCGTATTTTCTGTCTTGCCTCACAGCTATGTAGCCAGTAATAAGAACAGCATCTGTCAAGTGTTTTTAATCTGAATATCAACATTTTTTAAAGAATTTTTTTTTATTGTTTTGAAAGAGAGAGAGAGAGAGAGAATTGGGAGGGCCCAGAGCAGTCTCCATAGTTGTACATCATTAGTTGTGACATGATTTCAATCCACACAGGTGGATGTGGGGCCATGAGGAGTGGGAACCAAACTGGGAGCCTTCCTCACAAGAGGTGAGAATCTTCCCTGCCACACCATCCCAGTAGTTACCAGTTGCCCTGTAGTTCAGTATATAGGTTTTCACAGTTTGGGGCCAGGAGTAAAACCCCACTTCTCATGATTGTGAGATAAGTGCTCAAGTGCTGAGCTATCTCAGCATCTCTGAATATCAACTTCTTCAATAAATAAGTGAATAAGCAAATGTATGAGCATCATAGATGGGTCTCCCAACAAGAAAGCTTTTCCCCCTCTCATAAGTGGAAGCTGTGTATATTTCCAAAATATCCACATGAAGATACTAACTTTAAGCCAGCAGGAAGGAATGTGTATTATAACATTGAATTCTTTTCATAAATGTTATTAAATAAGAAACCTATGATATTAAAAGTGATATTGTCTAAAAAAGTCATGAAGTAAGATGCAATCTTTAGCTTTACATTTTGTTCAAAGTAATTTTATTTAAATGCAGAAATTACAAACTATATACCTTTGGCTTTGATTTTATTTATTTATTTATTTATTTATTTATTTATTTATTTATTTATTTATTTATTTAGTAGATGTCAGGAGCTCAGCTGAGTTGGAAGAGGGCTGAGCTACCAGGAATCAGAGTAGCCAGTTCAAGCAAGCCAGAAATGAAAGAGTTAAGACTTCAGTCACTACAATGGCGTACATAGAGACTAAAACTAAAGAAAGGTCAATACCCCCTATTCCATTTCTTCCCATGGAGAGTCAGCTAAATTAGCAGTTATCTCACTTTTGAGGGGGCCTTGACCAAAATGTTCCAGCAGCTTTATGGACCCTAAGTTGGGCATTGACTGTTGGGGTGCATCACACCAGGAGGGTTAGAGGTATCTTTGAGATTTGCCCTCTTTTCCTCATTAGGAGGCCTGAGTAGAGATACCTGAAGATGACCTTTCTGCCCAAGGCCTAGATGTGATTTAGGAATGAAGGTGCCTAGGCTGGGAATTTAAATCTGCTAAGAACAGGATCCCCCAGGGTGCTTGAAGGCAGTTGCCTGGTAAGTGTGGGGCCAGAAGGAAATAAATAATTGCATCATTCTTAATATTGAAAAGCAAATAGCAAATGCTATTACTGTTTCACACATATTCTTTCCTGTTTTTACTTAACTGAGTTCTTATTACAACAGCTTGGAGTGAGTCACACCGCAGTTCTAATCTCAAAACTGGTAAGTGCAGCTCAGAAGGTCAGGACATTGGCCTTGGGTTATCCACGAGTAAAGGGCTAAAGCACTTTATCCTGTTTCTGCCGGTACTCAGTAATATTTTATCACTACAAATCTGCTCAGGGCACTTTGAAATGATAAATAATCCATGGCAATGTAAATAGCTACTGTGTACATATTTCTCTCACTTTTTTTGCAGTTTTTTCTCCCATCAAGAGACCTCTTTTGAACTGACAGGAAACAGCAGGCATACAGTTCAAAGGGGTACACTTTGTCATGATAAGAAAATGATATATCTGATATTTTATTGTTGATGCTGGTTCAACCATTTTCTGCAGCAATTTTAATATAGATTTTTGGTGGAGCTTAGAGTATTTATTTCCATTCCATGGTAATAACTCTGTCCTATAGTTTAATACATTGTGAAATTGCATTTATTATTATAAGATAGAATTCTATAAAAGACAAGGATGCCCCTTTAAGTGTTAAGATAATGGATCACAGTGTCTTGTATGTTTTTATTCTTGTACCTCTGTGTTGATAAAAGTTGGAGCTGCAAATAGAAAAAAGGAGCAATACATTGTTTCTGTTCTCAAGTAGCTTAACATGTAGAGGGCTAAATAGACATGTAACTCAGCAATGATGAAAAGGAATAATAATAAAACAGTGGTGGCAAGTTATTGAAATGCATAAGCTAGAAACCAAGTTGTAACTTGAAAGAGAAGATGTTTCATTCACACTGACCATTTACCTAACCCTTTGTGCATTTTTCAACTATACTTGCAAACGTGTTATTACTGGTAGTACAGCCATAAGGCAATTATTGGACCGACACAACATGAAGATTATCTATATTTATATATATCTCCATTAATCCTATAAACCAAAAGGATAAAAAGTGTCATGGGCTATTCTGACCAGGACCAACTTTTTATTTTTTATTTTTTAAGATTTTATTGATTTTTGACAGAGAGAAACAGAGACAGAGAGAAGGAAGAGGGCCCAGAAGTCTTCATAGTTGACATTAGTTTTCCATATAATTTTACTCCACAGGTGGGCACGGATTGCTCAGGGCAGGAACTGGGCCAGGAGCCTCCCACATAGGCCCCGGCAAGAACTGAACTGGGGGCACACCGCAGTTCAGCATGTGGGTCCGCATGGGCTGGGGCCGGGATTTGATCCTCGGTCCCCGGGGCTTCAAAGTGAGCGCTTAACCCACTGAGCCAGGACAGCTTCTCCAGGACCAACTTTTAAGGACCTTTCAGCATGGAACATATATCTCCATGGACATTATTATTATTATTTTTTAATTGTTTATGACAGAGAGCAAGAGACAGACAGAGAGAAGGGGAAGGGCCCAGAGCAGTCTCCATTGTTGACAGCACTTGTTTTCCATATAGTTTCACTCCACAGGTGGGTGTGGGACTGAGCAGGGCAGGAACTGGGCCAGGAGCCTCCTGCTTAGGCTCCTGCAAGAACTGAACTGGGGGCACACTCCAGTTCAGCATATGGGTTCACCTGGGCCAGAGTCAGGATTCAATCCTTGGGTTCTGGGGCTGCAAAGCAAGCACTTAACCCACTGAGCCATCTCAGCTTCCCCCATGAACATTATTGACAGGACTAAAATGCTACAAAAATGCTTAATCCATGTCTTATGTTACAAGGCTAATTTGCTAACAAATACTGTTTGAACTCTCTTTTGGCCATTGCGATCTTTCTTAGATATCTCAGATACTTAAGTAGGCCTCTACCATTCTTTCTCTTTCCACTTACCTCTCCTAACTCCATTTTATTATGAATACAACATAGATTGGTCTCTTGTACAACTACCATGATACTTCAATTTAGTCATAATTAAAGTCAAAATCTTTATAATTGCCTATAATTTCTCATAGTTTCTACCAAACCATGACATTAGGTCTTTGACCTACTAACCTCCTACTAATTACTTCTGATTTCTCACTCCAGTCTAATCACACTGGCTCCTACACATTTCTACTTTTGATTTGATACCTCTGACACACCATATGATTTTAAAATATTTTAGGTTTACTATTAATTGCCTACCTCCTCCAACTACTATGCTTTGTGGAGTTAGAGGGTTACTTGGGGGATTTTTGTTGTTGTTAGGGTCTCTTCATGTATTCCAGGAGCAAAAGTATGTGGCATAGAAAAGGTGCTGCATTAATATTTTTGAATAAATAAATGATTTATTGGATTCAAGATTATTCAATAAACTTAATGGTACAGGAAAAGTTTAGTAAATGGTTTTCCTCAAAATACTCTTGTTTTTAAATTTAATAATACTGACCAATTTTTTTCTCAAAGATTGCTGACTTTATGCTGCAATTATAAGCAATCTCAAAATCTCAGTGGGTTAAAAATCAAAAAGGTTTAGTTTTTGCTCACATGGTATGTTCAAATAGGATTAGAAATGGGAAGTTCAGGTATACGTAAGTAAATGTTCTCCCTCTGGGCCCAGGCTGTTGGAGTTTCCACCATCTGGCACATCATGATGGTTAGAGAGAACAAGGGATATATTCTTACCTTTGTGTTTAAAGAAGTTCTGACTGGAAGTGACATTATACTGGCTTAAAAAAGTCATGTAAATTCAAAGGAATGAGACAAAACATTGTCACCATGTAAATAGAAATATTTTATACATGAAACGTAATTTATGAAATCATTCTATTGGGTGTGATTTTCTTACACATTTTGTTGTCATTAGGGTTAAGTTTATATAAAAGTAAAATATGTACAAACTTCTCTTCTTTGTGTCAAAGGCTTGTACACTAAGAAGAGTTGCTGAAACAAAGTCTAAATCTCTAAATAATAAAGAAGATATGTCTTTTATACTAAAATATTTTCCATAATCTGACATTTAAAATTTTGTGTAAAATTAAAATGAGATATACAAGTTGTATCTAAAGTTTTTTGGGGAGGCCAGGATGGCTCAGTGGGTTGGGTGCTCACTTTGCAGCGCCAGGGACTGGGGATCAAGTCCCAGGCCCGGCATGTGCGGAACCATGTGCTGAACTGGGAGATCCCCTGGTTCAGTTCTCTCTCTGTCTCTGTCTCTCTCTCTGTCAAAAATAAACAAATAAATAAAAATATATTAAAGTATTTTATTGCTTCTCCAGTGTACAAAAAAATATATCATAATTCAAAACAAGAAATTAATAATCTAAAGTAGAGCACAAAATGTTGAGAAGCATTTACATTTAATGATAAAAAAATTTATGTACATTTTTTTTTCCTTTTTAGTTTTTATGTATGAAGGGAAATATGTAATTTGGGATAGACACTTGGATACTAAATTATACATTAACCCACTCTAAAAGAAATAAATAGTTTGTCCTTGGTATTAATAATTTAGAGACTGCTTTTTACTACTCAAGGTAAAAACATTTGATTTTAATATTACTGTTCTAATATTTTTATTTAAGCAAATCCAGGTAAAAAATTATTGTCTAAGAATAATGTTTGGTATAGAAAAGTTTCTGAATTCAGAATAATACTTGACCTAAAAACATCTCTCTTTTTTTTTTTAATATTATTATATTTTATTGTTAAATTTAATGGGGTGACATTGGTTGGTAACAATCAGACAGTTTCCCAATGTACAACTCCACATCACATCACCCATGCATCGCATTATGTGCCCAACTCCCAGAATCAGGTCCCCCTCCAACCCGATACATCTGGTGCCCAGTCCCCCCTCCCCACACAACTCTCCCTCCTCCCTCCCCCCTCCTCCCTCCTCTCCAGGTAAACACCAAACCATTGAGTGTGTCCATAATGCTGGTGCCCTCTTCCACTGCCCCTCCCTCTCTCCCTCCCCCCTCCTCCCCTTCCCTCAG
>PVKE010028412.1:0-20944 GCA_004027555.1 Craseonycteris thonglongyai | reverse complement strand
GGTGGGAGTGGGCACTAGATATAAGGTGATGGAAGGGGAACTGATACTGAGTGATGGGCACATAATACGATGCATGAATGATGTGAGGTGGACTTGTACATCTGTAAACTGTCTAATTGTTACCAACCAATGTAACCTCATCAAATTTAACAATAAATTTAAAAATAATAATAATAATAGACTCCTATAACTATTTTAATAAAAGCTATCATAAAATTGAAAGGACTTTGCCTAATACTCTGGAGTTAAACGGATCTTCAGGCAGATTAGGGATCAGGTGATACCCACATAAATGGCTACTCTGAACCTCTGTAAATTTTGAAATTATAGGAGGTCTTGATCTTTGTGTCAGTTACTGGGTCTTGTCTGGAGTTTCTAATCCATTCCAGGGGATGCCTAGAGGCAGATTCAATTCAGGTTCTCCAGAAAGTCATAAAAATATTATCAATAATAGCCCCTGTTGCATAGAAGCCAACAGGAAATTTAGGTATAACAGAATCCTGTGTTTATCTGTGGGAATCTCACTGGAGAGACCATGACCCAGCAGAAGCTGCTGTCAAACATTGAAACTGTGCATATAACTGACTCACCACCCTCTCTATGCACCAGACCTGCCCTGTATATCATGATATCCTCAGGAGTTAGAGCAGCTCCTAAAATACATTAGACTCTAAAGATATGCTTATTGGATTGTTTTGGAAATAAATTTCATTCTTTGTGTCTTCCCTGATTCAAATCTCTACCCTTGGTGCAGTTGTGCTGTAGTTGTTAGAGCTCCTTCTGCAGTACCAGTAATTTAGCTCTGAAGCCTTTGTGCTATTAGATTCTGTTGGCACAGGCAGCCCCGTGCAAGTTTGCTGGTTCTTATGCTAGGATGTTTTCTTGTTCCCGCAGGGGAGCAAAGTGATTCCCAGAACATAGAATTGTGCTATTATTTCCACTCCCTTTACTTATTCTGAGAGCAGCTCAAATCTAGACATTAAAGAAAAGCCCAAATTTCAAATACAAGAGTGACAAGAACTTCCATTTTCTTGACATTCTCCTGAGGGAATAGTGGCTGTTATTAGGTTGGATTTGACAGCATTGATTGATTGTCAATTTGCAATTTGATTTAAGAGCACAGTGCCCCCTCTTTTATTTTATTCTTGCCAAGGACACTTTAAGATTTGACTAATTTTTTTTTTTTTACAGCTTTTATTTTGTTCTACCCCATGAATCCATCCTTCCTACTTACAGATTTTGAAAGGGGATAGTTTAATAATGTACCAATTTAAGTGGAAGCCAGTTTTTATTTTCGTTCTCCTGTATTTTGTTTTTGGTCACCCTTTCAAACACTTTTTTCTGTTTTTCTGTCAAATAGAAGCCAAATCCAGCCTTTTCTGACTTTATTTCTTTTTTACAGTACCTTTGTCTTATCCCAGTTCCTCATGACATTCTGTCTGTATTTGATTTGAGCCCTCTAAATTTCCAGTTACATGAAAGTACCCTAGAACCACAGTGAATCTCCAAAAGCCAGGGAATCTAATCCAAGGCAGACAGAAAAGCTCAGCTCAATTCTAGATATATAGAATCTTTTCTGTTCTTTAAAATTTTAAAATATTCTAATGTTTTTTAAAGTTATGCTGTGTTATATGGAGTACTATGTTCTTTCTTATTTGGAAAATAGTAAGATGAATACTGTATACCCTTTATGTAGATTTGCCTATATTAACATCCACTGTATTTACTTCCTCTCTCAGGTTCTTTCTTTCACACAATAAATTTTCTCTCCCTTTGCCCTCTCTATTCCCCTGTCTCTTATCTATCACCTATCTCTATCTACCCATCTATCTATCATCTATCTCTGCTATCATCATTATCATCTATCCATCAGTTTATTCTGGTTAGCAGTTTGGAAAGTCATTGAAAAAAGCATAATACTGTACCTTCAGAAGATTCCTATGGAACACTGTACACATGTTAAGTTGCTTGTCAGATGCCTGACAAACTTACTAAAAAAGCAAACAAAAAAATCCCCCACATATCAACAAGTTGATATCAAAACTGAATGTTTTCATTTAGCACATCATTTGTGTGTGTGTGTGTAGATCACATTTGTATTTATTTGGGAGCATATTAAAACAAATTACACTTGCATGAGATATACAAGTATACATGCATCTAAAAAGAGTTATTCGATGAGTGAATAAAGCATTTATGAATGTTCAAATAGCAAAGACATTAGAGGAATGCATTCCTGAGTTTTACAAGGCATCCCTTGCCTATTGGTTCTAAACCCAAGAGAATGGCACTGGAGCTGAACTGGCACTTTTCTGTGACATGAAGAAAACTAGGGTTCTGATGAATTTTGCCATGGTGTCATTGGGAGTCTCTTGAGGGACTGCGAGATGATTATACTACTTTTCCTTCTAAGGTAATGGGCATAAAACCATCATTCAGTTATGTTTTCTGTCCCAATCTTCCAAAAAGGAGAAATGTGCTTAAAGCTCATTGTTGCACAAGAGGAGAAGTCCCGAAAGTGAGTGTGCTGTTTAGGAAAAGTGTGTGGAAGTGAAACAGAATATGGTTGTCCGGAAGATAGACTCAATTCTTCGTCAATGAAAGAATAGTTTTTCTTTCTGAGAATCTGCTGGTGGCACAGTCCTTTTTCCAGTAAGTAATGTGCAGATAGACTTGTTGAACCCCCATAGCAGTCTGGGTCGCCTAGGCTTTCTGGATCTGGAGCGATCACCCTAAGAATTAATTCAGAGGCCACTGAAATGAAGGAAAAGCAAGTGCAGGACAAAACTGTACTGAGAACGCCATTTAGAGAGGTCACGTGTGTGTCTGACCTGATGGAGCAGACACGCATTGTCTCAGTGACAGTCTGAGCTTCCTTGTAAACCAACTGGGATTCCTAGTCACCTCCTAGGGGAAATTCCTTGGCTCACAAGTAAACTTTGAAAATGATGGCTCAGAATATATTTGCTAGAAATAGAGGCAGATGCCAGAATAGCCTGACACTCTAGATACCATTTTCTTACAGGTGTGTCAAGGCAGCCTAACTAAATAAATAGTCTACTAACTAAATAAAGGAGTGTGTAGTTATGATTCTCCCATTTACTTTCTTTTCATTTCTCTTCCTCCAACTCTGTGTTACTCACTTAAAGGTAAATTAAAAAGAAGTCCCAAATATAAATTTCTTTTTTTGTAGGTTTCTTATTTTTTCAGTTACCACTGACATACAATCTTATATTAGCTTAGGTACACAGCATCATGTTTAGACACTTACATAACTTAAAAGTGATCAAATGGAAATTTCTTATATTATCATCTCAAAAACAAAAGTGCACCCAGTGACCTTGTTTCTTTTGGCTATTTGTTTAGTTAAACCACTTGGCACAGAACTTCATAGATAACACTCATTTCTTCAGTTAGTCCACAACACATTGTCATCATCATCACTCACTACAACAAATATTATTATGTGTAGTTCCCACTTTGAATGGAGTTAAAATATATGCTGATACACATTTATATAAATACAAATATAGATATAAGTATGTAAAAAAATAAAACATTAAATTTTAATGACTACATTATTTGCCTGTTGCACTTCTATATGTGCTCTAAAAAATATTTTTCTAGAGGGAAGGTATGCTACCTTATTTACATTTATTCTTAGACCCTTAATAAATGTGTTTGTTTTATTTAAAGAATGAAGTCCATTATGGCTATTGAATAAGTAGTAGCAAATAAAACATTCTATTGGAACTCAAAGAAAGAAAACACTATACAGATGCAAAAGTTTGAGAACTTCTGGGGAAGCTGGGATGGCTCAGTGGGTTAAGCGCTCACTTTGCAGCCCCGGGGACCGAGGATAAAATTCCGGTCCTGGCCTGTGTGGACCCATATGCTGAACTGGGGAGTGCCCCCAGATTGGTTATCACTGGGGTGAGACCCCGGCCCAGTTCCTGCCCTGTGCAGCCCTGTGCCCACCTGTGGACTGAAACTATGTGGAAAACCAATGATGTGCAACTGTGGAGACTGTTCTGTGCCCTCCCCCTTCTCTCTGTCTTTGTATCTCTGCCTCTGCCTCTCTCTCTCTCTCTCTCTCTCTCTTTCTCTCCCTCTCTCTCTCTGTCAAAAACAATAAAAATAAATCTTTAAAGAAAAAATTAAAAAGAAAAGTTTGAGGACTTCACAAACAAATAGTAGATTTTAAACAAGAAAAAGAAAAGAGAAAGGAAAGGAAAGGACAGAAAAAGAGAAGAGAAGAGAAAAAAAAAAGAATACCTGAAAGATCTTTCATAAAAAGCTTTCTCCTAAGTGAAGGTCTACTAAACAGATTGGAATAGATGATCTAGAAGTTTCAAAAACTTGACCTTTTGATAGCAAGTTAAATGTTTTCTTTTGATATTTAATGCAGCCTAAGAGAAGATCTAGAGAGGGGAAAAACATACTAGAACAATGTTTTGGAAATTCAAATTGAGTGACACTATACAGAACGGATTAAGTAGAAGAGATAATGAAGGCTAGAAGCTTACAGATATGGACTGAGAACTAATTAAGTGTTGTGGGAAAGGGAAGGAAGAAACTAGAACAGCATACATAGTGGCAGATTAAGTAAAGCATTTAGGGGATGATTAACTTAAGGATCAAGACAGAAAAAAGTAGTCAAAGATAATTCAGAGTCTTCATGCTTTAATGACTAGGAAGTATGATGATAACATTAAGCCCTACAGGAACATATAGTTAGAGCAAGATAGCTTCAGGGTAAAGAATATAAATTTGAGTTACTTTTTGCTGAACTGTTCACTAAAACAAAGCTTTCAGGACTATTAGATATGGTATTCAGGTTGGAATGTAGCTCTTAGAACTAATGATTTACAGGTCTCACATTGAATCCCTTTATCATAGGCTGTTTTCTCTTTTCCCTCCTTCACTCTATTGTACATCTAATATATTCATTAGCAGCCTGTGGGCTCATAGAGGGTGCAAATGACAAGACAATGTGTTTTCTTCTACAGATCTTCCTGCTTGTTCTCCACTGTGCAGCTGGATCTTTAAGTGGACACTTATGGCTTCTCCTGCAACCCGCTCATGCCCAGGTACCTTATAATTTCAATAAACAAGTATCACTGGGTATGTTTTTTCAGAATAAGTACCTCTACTATTAAGAATGTCTGTGTCCCTTGTCATTTTCATTTATTCATTAACCTTCTCAGCTTTGCCAGTCCCCCTTCCCAGTTTGGTATTTAGTGTTGTGGATATTTTCTTGTTTAATTGAAAATGGAGGAAGCTTTTCCCCTATATCAATTGTTGCTTTTTTTATTGTTGTCTGTTTCAAGAGAGGGAAGTGAATTAGGATACTTGTGGATCAATGTTAGAGCAGAAGTTTTACTTCATTTTATTATGAGTTATCTAGAGCACATTAGACATTGGCATAGCACTGGAGTTTGAGAGGAAATTGTAGACCCTACTTCACAGGTTGCAGTATTAAGAAATTGGTCTCCGTGGAAAAGTGAAGAAGAGAGAACAAAGCTTGTATATGTTTCCAACTATATGAAACAGTCTGTGTATTACTTGTTGATATCTAAAGGAACAGATGTGTAACAGAAGAGTGTCTCATTTCACTGGGACTTCTGCCATGTTGAAAACATTGGAAAGCTATCACAGCTATTTTTGTGGTAGCAGGATTTTTCTTCCGGATTCTATAGCTGTTCATATGTGGTAATTGAGAAGGAGAGCGCATCTATTGCTGTGTTCTAGAAAAATGATCTGTCTTTTTTGGTATGCAAATGTTCATAGCATCATATCTGGATTATTAAAGAGGCTCACAACTGAATGCATTATTGAAAAGCTAAGAGAGTTAAATATATATTTGGGAGAATTAAAATTTTTTTCTGCAGTTATTGTTTTTTGAGAGGTTAGACAAATAAACTTTGTAATGATGAATATATTACTTGAACTAGAGCGTCAATAATAAATAGAAGAAGGAGATTGAAAACCTGAAACAATTATTCTCTATGCAGATAATGTTGAAACTTAAGAATTCAAAGGAAGGAGAAGTTTTATAGTAAAAGCTTGATAAACAAGAAAATGAGAGAATCAGCTCTTAGCGTCAAAAGACAACCAGGACCTTACTTAATTTTTCCTCATAGAGTGAGATTATTATTATCCCCAAGGACTTGCCTTTTCACTATATTTTACCTCCATGGTTTTCTATTCATGTTTAATAGAGGAACACTACAGCTTATATTTTTCATTTGCAAAGACTACTTATTCTTTAATAAGGATGGGCAGTGGGGTTTTATTGGTGTTTTTTTTTTTTTTGAGCTAATTGACTTTCTTGTGCACGTAGAACCTTAAACTAAAGTAATGAGTTTTAAATAAATAATGGAAGTTTCTTAACTTTATAAAAGGTTTTTTTCCAAAAGATACTTGTATTTAATGTGCTATAGATTCAGAAAAAAAAATATTTTACTCATTCAACTATTGTAAAATAGAAATTTATTTGTAAGTCTGTTGTTTAAAACTCAAATGCACTTTCTATAAAAAAGAAATATAAATATAGTAGTTTATGGATGTAGGCAAGCATATGTATGGACTCCATAAATGAAACTAAAAAATATATTTATGCTATTAATTTTAGTTTTGGATTCTGGAAAAAAGACACATCGTCCAGAAAACAAAAAAAATATGTGGTAGATAAAATTAGTAAAATGAAGCTTAGGAATGTTAAGTTATCCAAGACCATACAACTAGTAAGTTCTGGAATATGTAGAGTCAGAAGGGGAAGTAGTGGTTGAGTTAGCCAAAGAGCATGAATTACAAAGAAATGTGAATTTTATACAAAGCTAGAACACAAACCATCTGGAAGTTGCTTTGAACAAAAGGAAGATATTAATACAATATTTTGAGACTAAGAACACTTTTCTATGTACCTTAGAAATCAGGCTTAACAGAAAGCTAAATTTAAAAAAATGTGTAATAAATAAATTCTCAAAAGTAAATAATTGCTACCAGTGAAAATGTTCAGCACAAATAAATGCTTTTGAGGCTTAGAGTAAAACATCCACCTGCCAAATAGCAAAAATTATGAAAATGAATGAAATAAAATAAAGTACAGCATGTAATAAGCACTAAGTAAGTATCCATTGAATGAAATAGTTACAAAAATACTTTTCTGAAACTGAAACTTTACAAAATGATATTGTTTAGTTGCAACATCAACAAAGATAACTCTACAGATAGATACCTGAGATAATTATTTGAAAAAGACTCCCTTGAATACCTGAGTCCTAATATGTATACCACAAATTTACTACTTTATGCAGGTAGATCTAATATATTTTAGTGGTGCTATATAATTTTAATGCTAATTAACATTTAATGTTAAATTCACTTTGTGTTTTTTGTTCACACTACAATGTGAAAAGGAAAAGAGCCTTAGATACTTCTAGAACTTATGCAAAGTAGATTATATCTGTTGGGTACCCTCACACAAAACAAATTTGTTCATAAAATATTGTGTATTTACTCTTACATGTTTAAACTTCAGTCACCTTCAAGGTACTCTCCATTTGATGCAACACACCTATCTAGATGATTTTTCACAGCTCAGACAGCTTTTGAACTCGTGTATGTTGATGCTTTTTAGTTAGGCGGACCAGACATCCCGTTTTAAACAGGACAGAAAACAACAGTACTATCGTGTTTCAAATAGTACATATGGTCAGCCTACTGACACCTTGAATTTAGCCCCGTGAGACTAGGGTGACCATATGCATCATTTAAAACAGGGCAGTACCATTGTTTTTCATTCCATTTAAAATGGGACGATTGGTCAGCCTACTTTTAGTGCTTCTACCATTTTTTATTTCCCTTCTTCCACACTGGCAAAATGTTTTCCTTTGAGGACTTTTTTTCACCTGGGGGAACAAACAAACAAAAAGTCATTCAGGATGAGATTGGGTAAATAGGGAGTGTGGGGCACAAAGGTCATGCTATTTTTGGTCAAAAACTGCTGTGCACTTAGTGCTGTGTGTGTAGGTGCATTGTTGTGCCACACACTGTTCATGTAAATAGTACATCGCGAAACCAGCAAACGTGTTGAAAGAGTCTCAAAAAATATTCACTGAAGCTGAATGCAGCCTCGCACAATAATATCCGCTGGTATACTGATGCAGATGGGTTTCTAGAACACGTGTTGCGCCTAGCAGGGGAAGCCTGTACTACAATGGGCACACACTCCAGAAAAGAATTCTAGGTTCTTTTGGATCCATCCTCATATAGAGAAATCATGATGGGTGGATAATACTTAAATTCGATATATGACTAATATAAAGCTAATTTTTCTTTTTGGGGTGTCACCCACGAGTTTAGTGAATAAAACATTTTATAACTTTATGTGTAAAAATTTTTTTGTTGGTCTATTTATATTTGTTGACATTTTCGTTGGTTTTTGAAGTTGTTCTGGCTGATATTAGAGCATATTACTTTAGCTTACAAAAAAATGCTTAGATGTCATTAATATATGTGTTTTCTTATATATAAAGACCACCATGTGCTTGGGAGTGACATTTCAGTTCATACCTTTCTTAATCTTCATAGTTCCATGGTGAAAGCTTTAAGGAGACAATGCTCTTTCATTGTAAACAGCCAGCATGTTAAATATTGTTTATGGAAGTCCCACATGTTCAGAGACTTTTTTCTTTACTGTGGTTTAGTATATAAAAAACGATATACAGCCTTTGTAGCTTTACAGCTACTAATAAGTCTCTCAACCTCTTATTCCAAGCCCTGAATGCACAGGAGGAAACATCCAAGTATTCTCAAGTGTTACACTTATCTCCTACTGAGAAAATACTATATTCCAGTACTTGTGATGAGAGTAGTTAATCATGAAATAAAGCGAAGTTCTATATAAATAAAATGACGGTTCAGAACAGAGAATAAAAGCAAATCAGGCTGTTGGTTCTTGGTGCTTTTTGGAAAAAGAACTACATCTACACCCACCTCAGAATTGTACTTCAATATAATTATCTTGGGTCAGAATCTTTACCTTCGTCCTCATGGATTTTTAAATAATTTTTCTAAACATACCTGTGGTAAGCAAAATTTTTAAATCTGTTGTCTCCAGTGATGTGCCACCTAATCACTGGAACTTATTACTATGATGAGATTTCTCTTCCAGGATTATGTTATGTTATTTAGCCCATTTGACCTTAAGATAATAAAATTCTTGTGTGCACCTTACCTAATCATATGAGGAAGGAGGCAGAAAGGAAAGGCAGGAAAGATTTGAAGAAGGACTCACTAGGCTGTTATGGCTTTGAAGATGGAGAAAGCCATATGGAAAAGAACATGGGTAGCCTATGTTACTAATAAAGGAGGGTGGAATTTGATCTCTCATTCACTGATGGGGGAGATAAAAATTGGTGATAAATAAATAAATAAATAAATAAATAAAGCATTTTAAGACTAATTTTACAATATTTAGGCAGGTTGAATGACATGAACCCAACAATTTCACTTCTAGATTGTATGACTCAGTTACCCTATAGCACAGGCCACAAGATGACCTCTGCGGAATTTCCATGAAGAATTGTTACATAAGGAAAACAACTGAAAATTATCTAAATATTGACTAATAGGCTAAGGGATAAATAAAATAGTATACGTTGTGTTCAGAAATACTGTTAAAATGACCTAATTAAATTACTGCACTTTAACATAAAAATTTAAAACAATAAATACAGTTTGACATTAATAGCTGGCACATAAAATATTCTCTGTTATTTATGAGTACTTTCATATAAAATCATACTTTGAATTGTTACAAACCAAATTCAAGATCATGGCTGCCCTCTTGAGATGAAAGAAATGTTTAAGTCTCAGAAATATAGAGGGGTTATATCTATAAAGTACTTTATTTCTTTCTTGTATAAAAAAAATTTTTAAAGCAAATATGACAATAGTTAACATTTTTTAAATTTGGGTTATGCGTAGATGGTTTATTTTTTAAGTAAATTTATTGAGGTAACATTGAGTGGTAAAAATTACGTAGGTTCAAGCTGTACAATTCTACATTACATTATCTATGTGTTGCATTGTGTGTTCAGTACTCAGAATCAGTTCTCTTTCCATCACCATATATTTAGCTCCTCCTACCTCTTCTTCCACTTCCTTCCCTCCTTACCCTTTGGTAACCAATAAACTACTGACTGTGTCCATAAGTGTTTATTTCTTTCTTGCTTTCAGTTTTATATTCCACATATAAGTGAAGTCATATGGTTCTTGATTTTTTTTTCTGTCTGACTTATTTCACTTAGCATGATAATCTCAAGGTCCATCCATGTTATCGTAGATGTCAGTATTTCATCTTTTCTTATGACTGAGTAGTATTCCATTGCATGTATGTACCACAACTTCTTTATCCAGTCATCTATCAAGGGACACTTTTATTTTCAAGTCTTGGTCACCATGACCAATGCTGTGATGAACACTGGGGTACATATATCTTCGGGGACTAGTAGAGAGAAAAGAACCCTCATACATTGCTGGTGAGAATGTAAATTGGTACAACCACTATGGAAGAGTACAGAGTTCCCTCAAAAAATTAAGAATACAGTTACTATATAGCCCAGCAAGCTCTCTTCTGGGTATTTACCCCCCAAAATTTGAAAATGGTGGATGGTTATTTTATAGAGTAATACACTTCACAGTAATCTGTGCTACCATTTTTGTTCAATAAAAATATTCTTCATGTGATGTTTGTCACATAATTTATTGCCTTCAGACTCTTAAAAGATTAATTCTCAATGTATAATACCTAGATGATGAGGTAGTATGTGATGGTTATAAAATAGCCCCAGTTTCCAATCAAGTGTTCAGAGAATGGAAACTGACTAAATATGGGAGCAGGAAGCATTTATGGGCTTCCTGGTAAGAACACATAGTACATACAATACCCCTCCTGTGTCCCAATGATAAGATTCTGGAGAAATAGCATAGTTTCTTGAACGAAATGTATCATTAGAATGTGCATATCTGATCAATACTCTTTGAAGCGGCAAACACGTAGGCCACCCTCTTGCAATTGTCAAGAACTCTGGGGTGATTAGCTCAGGTTGAGTGAACACCACAGAGGGGATCCAGAAGAGTTTTTTATCCCTCTCCAATCAGGAAGCCTGCTGTACAGGGTGAATCCCATTCCCTCCGACTTATAAGTTCCTGAGCAGAGGACATAAACCTTATGTCCTTGGACAATGCCATGCTCTTTATTTTATCTTTCCTTTCACTGACACTAGAATATTGTCTTTGTCCTAATTGCTGTCTCAACAATTGTGAATGAAACTTGGTACAAAATGGTTGTGGAATTTCTGACTCATTAAATTCTAAAAGAATCCAATACTCTGTCATAATAGTGAATAGGAAAGAAATTAATTCTATGCTGAATAGAATTACTATTTAGCAGCTTTGTTTCTCTTTAAAGTATAATCCAAATTGGAGTAATTATCACTGGAAGTCAGAAACCTAAAGTGGCCCAAATTATTTTTTTTGTTCAATTCAGTAATTGTACTTGCATTAATAATAGTATTTGTCTATAGAGCTCCAGACATTTCAGTTTGTTAGGAATTGTTTAAGCCAAATCAAATATCATTAATGCATATACCAAAACAAAGGGGTAAAAGAGGTTTCAAACAAGAGAATTAGAAGAAGAACAAAATAAAGGAGAAATATAAAAAGGCTTATACAGATGATCTCTTCGGGTGAAAATGTTATGGGCATAATAACTAAAAAATTTTTGTTTTTAATCCTATCTTGGCTTTGTCTTCACTCTGAAAAATAACTTACGTGAATTTTTCACAAATTTTCAATGTTAGATGATTTTGGATATAATTTCTTTCAAATTCTGAAAGCAGACTGTTTTCTTATATCAGCTAACGCATATGAGTGTGACCCATAATAATGTTGGCAACTTCTTGGCTGATCCGCATAATGAAAGAAAATGTAATACCTTGAATTCTGAATTGTGCTTCCTCTTATGCTGGGAAATTTTTTCCATCAGCCTTTTATTTCTTAAACGATCATACACATTTCAAGGTGTATGTTTACAAACATTTTATTGTGTTTCTCCTGCCATTAGCATCCTGAAGCTTTCTCTTCTCAGATTTCTATGGCAACAAGGGTATAGCACATTCATTAAAAAAGGTTCTGTTTAATTGATCTACTAATGTATTGCTTAATAGTAACTGTTAAGCAGTCTTTTGTTTCCAGGTCATATTTAGGATTCACATATTTGCATAAAAACATTTCATTAGATGAAACCAGTTGTTAATAGTAATTTTCTTTCCTTAATTTTAAAGAACTAAACCTTCATTGAGGTTTTCTGAATAGCAAATATTTGTAGCTTTCAGAACACACTTGCTGTATAAGCTTGGCTTGCTTTGTTTCTGTGAGCAGCAAGAAAATTATGGAGCTTGAAAATTTTGATCAAAGCAGACAAATATAAGACATCTCTTCTTTACAATTGAAAGTTAGATATTCAGGAAAATTAACTCTAGGCTACATCATGTATTTGATAAAAATGATAGTTGTTTGTTACTTTCAATATTAAAATATACAAAGTGTCAGTAGAAAATGTACATTAGAGGTCTTTTATCATACTCAAGGGAAATCCTGACACTGAATTTATAATTAAAGATCTATGGACATATTTTAGAATTAATGCCTGCACCCATAAAAATTTGTAAGTTAAAGCGAAGTGTTGTTTCATTTAGGCCGAAATAATCAACAAATTATCTAAACACAAGTCAAACACTTGTAATTGATATTTATTTTTTAGTAAAGTGAGGTTAAAATGTGCTTGTACATATCCACATGCATACCAGAGTTTGTACAAGTGTATACATTTTTGAGGGATAGAGAGTGATTTAGATATACAATAGCTATGTGTGGATATATATTATGCCTACACCAAATGCTAATTCTAATCATTTTGATTAATAGACTCATTATCAATCACAGTAGACTTTCAGTTAACTGCCACTCGTGGGAATTGGTAGATGTTGGATAAATATAAGTCTACTTTCCATTAACTGGAATTCAGGTAACGAGGCAAAAGCTCAAGCAATCAGCAAAAACATTTTGCCAGTTGCTTGAGTTCCAGTTAACAGAGAGTCTACTGTAAAACTGTTATAATCTTAAAGGTTTTAATTCAAAAAATAAACTAAAAAACATAACTTAATGCCAATATATATACTAGTGACCAAATCTCTTTCTCAATATATCAATTCAATTTCTTTATATGTGTTTCTTTATATTTTTAAAACTTGGGGAAGCCGCGATGGCTCAGTGGGTTGAGCACTCACTTTGCATCACCTGGGACCGACGATCGAATCCCGGCCCCAGCCTGTGCGGAACCATATGCTGAACGGGGAGCTCCCCCAGTTCAGTTCTCTCTCTGTCTCTGTCTCTGTCTCTCTCTCTCTCTCTCTGTCAAAAATAAAATAAATAAATAAATATATATTTTATATTTTTAAAATTTTCTATATTTCAAATTATTCTTTATTTTATATTCTTGTTCAATAAGACTGAATTACTTATATTCAAGAAATTGTTCTAAAATTAGGTAAATGCTTATAAATATAGTATTAACATAGTATACTAAATGCAGTTACATCATCTATCTGAACACCCAGAAAATATAATTAGTACACACAGTCTCTTTTTTTTTATTTCCTTCCCTCCCTCCTTTCATCCTTGACCTTTGTGTGTGTCTTTGCAGGTGTATAATAGCATCAACATTATGTAGTGATTATAAAGCTAGATGCTGTTTGACAAGATATTTTTACAGTTCTTTTGATGTCATTCAGTTAAGAATGGATATCCTTTGAACTTTTGCAAATTAAGTGAGTAGTCTTTATGGAAGCTTCCTTAGATATTTCTACTTTATAGAGCAAAGCATTAGTTTTAACTTGTCTGATCAGCACCTATAATATTCTAAATAATAAACATATACATATCACACATGTTTCAAAAGAAGTTTAAAATTAAAAATATTTTGGAAATGCATGAGAGATACAATTTTCTTGTATATGAAGTCAGCAAACAAAAGCTATTTATAACGTTTTGTTAAAAATATTTTCATACACAGCAATGAGGATATAACTGGATAAATGACCAAAAATATCAGTTACTGATTACTTTAAATAAACATAAAATAAAGATCCTCTAGAATTTTAGTTTAAAATGACATTATGGGTATAACTTAATGAAGTGAGATGAGCACAGTATATAAGCATTACTTTGGAATTTTTTTTATTTATGGCAAATTAGTAATATCCTTGAGAAGATACAAAATATGAATTTGAAAAATTAATTTTCCCTGGTTTATCATAAAATGAGGACACAGCAACTTCAAAACTGAGATAGCATCTTTTAAGTGTATGTTAAAGCCCTGAACAATCTTTGATCATGGGCTTGAATCTCTCTCTCTTGTTTTTTTGTTTTTGTTTTTTGTTTTTTTTGTACTTTAAGCAAATTAACATTCATCACATGTTTACTTGAAAAGTAATATGCGGGGAAGCCGGGTGGCTCAGTGGGTTAAGCGCTCACTTTGCAGCCCCGGGGACCGAGGATCAAGTCCTGACCCTGGCCCATGTGGACCCATATGCTGAACTGGGGTGTGCCCCCAGTTCAGTTCTCACTGGGGTGAGACCCCGGCCCAGTTCCTGCCCTGTGCAGCCCCAAGCCCACCTGAGGAATGAAACTATGTGGAAAAACCTATGATGTGCAACTATGGAGACTGTTCTGGGCCCTCCCCCTTCTCTCTGTCTCTGTCTCTGTCTCTCTCTCTGTCAAAAACAAAAAATAAATCTTAAAAAAAAAAGTAATATGCTCCTGCTATGATAAATTAGCAATGTAAAAATTTACTAAGTAAACTTTCAGTTTTAAAATTGTCAGAGAAAATTTAGAGAAAATTATAAACTGAAGTTGAACTAAAAAAGTGGCAATCTTCAAATATATTTTACCATTAAAATTTTTTTCTATATTCTTTAATCATGTTTTAACAAATATTTATTAAGCCATTCATATGCACCAGGAATGCATTGTTATAGCCATTTGGGATGCAAATAAAATAAAATATATATACACACACAAATATCTCTCCCTTCATTGATGTTATGTTTTTAGCAAGAAGAGACTGAAATATACCTTTAATAAATGTATATATATTTATATATATCTACATGCACACAAACTCATGTTAGAAGGTGGCAAGCGTTATAAAATGAAATAAGAGTACAATTGGACCATCAGGAGTGCCACGGATGAGGGAGGGAGAGACTCAGGGCCAGCCTCAATGGAAGGTGAGATTTTATAACATAAAGGATAGGAGTAGCCCAGTGAACATCCAGATGTATCAATAGTAGTTTCCAGGCAGAGGGAGCAGCTACTGAAAAGGTCATTATGTGGTAAACTCTGTGGGCAGGATATGTGAATAATAAGGAGGCTAGTACCACTGTAGGTGAGTGAGTTTGGGGAGGAGAGGTGCTAAGCAGGTCTACAGATGGAGCCTATCAGGCAGGTGTTTTGACGTTCAGTCTGGTGAAATGGGAAGCCACTTTATTGTGGGTTCTTCCAATAAATGTAACATGGTCTCACTTAATGAGTAAAAAAGATCATTTTGGCTGCTATATTGAGAACAAACGATAGGCAGATTCTCTGGATACTATTGTATAACAAATTGTTCCAAATGTAGTGGCTTTAAAACAGCCATTTTTTTAATGTTACCATGACTTTGTGGTTCAGAAGTTCAGGAAGGTCTCTGTTGGGCAGTTTTCACTTGGGGTTGTTGCATGCGTATAATGGCTGGGGTGGGACTCATTTGCAGGCCTAGCTAGGCAGGATATCAAAGATGGCTCACTCACATTGCTGGAAGAAGATGCTGGTTCTTGGCTGGAGAAGAACTGGAGCTGACAACCAAAACACCTCCATGTGGCCTTTCCAGGATGATGGTTCAACTTATTACAAAACATCTGGATTTACTCAAAATGTGTGTCAAAAGAGAAGAGGGCAAAGTAGTAGCTACACAGTTTTTGTAATGTAGCTTCAGAAGTCATAAGGCATCACTTTCTCCATATTTTAGTGGGCAAAGCAGTCCTAAGCCTCTCCAGGGAAGACTGACAAAGAATTTTTACCATTATGGTAAACTCTTCAGTTTGCCCTGCAGCTATAAATTATTTATGTTCCTCACATATATAAATAATGTTCTCCCCTCAGAAGACCCTGAACTCCCAAAATCTCATCAAATTATGGAGTCAGGCTGAGGCCTGAGATTCAGTCTCTCATTATCTAAATCAGGTCTGGATGCTAATGAGATACCTAAGGTATAGTTATGTAGATACGCTCTTTGGGTGTCACTCATCTAGCGCAAAAGACTTGTGAACAATAGGACTTGTTATCTAACTGTCCTCTATATACTCAACATACAAGGTTGAAACAGGTAGAGGATCAAAGTACCAGCAGGAATATGAGAGGCACAGAGCAATCACTAAGGGAAGATCACTCCCTTTTCTCCCAAAGGACAAAATTCTATGATTTCTTCCAATCACAGTACTGAGTATAAAGTGCAGAATTAGTGATAGTGTAATGAGGTACAGATGTGGCTTCTTTTATCCATAAATCTATGCACAACAACAAAAAAGGCAGATTATTAGCTTCACTTGGCACTTCTCACACACCCCATGACACACACACACACACACACACACACACACACACACACACACAATACAATTGTGGAATAGGAACAAAACCATTCACTTTCAGAAGTGGGGAGAAGAAAAGAAGCATAGCAGTCAATTTCCTGAAATAATTTTAAGGTCTTGCAGGCAGAAATTGTGAGAATGGGAGTAGTCCTCACGCCATTGCTCTTTATGGCCCTTACCTTCAAGTGTGGCTTAGCCCTTTCTTTTTATTATCAACCTAGGCTATATATGAAATGGGTATTTCAAAGCAGAAAATCCTGTAATGCCCAAGTGCCTTCCTTTGGATATGAGTGATATCCATTCCAGACATAATTAGAAGTGGGTAGAAATTCAGATGTTCAATCTATTCACCAATACCACTTGCCTGCATCTTCTTCAATGGCAAGCCCTGACTTTGGGGATGCTCTCATTTAACCAACATGTTGTTGCCAGAAACAAATTGGGTCCTCTTTATACTCCCTTTCTTCATATCCCTTATTCTTTCTTAACTTCTACCCCTTCTTTTAAGTTCAGCTTTTTATGTGAATCATCACTTATTTATCACTTTCACCAATAGATAGAGCCTCAGGATAGAAGATAGGAGAAAAGGGAAAGTATTTCTCTGTAATTTAGCCTCAGAGTGAACCTTTCAAGGAGCCAACATTATCCTCCTGTTGGCATATCTCTTGGGTGGTTTTGTACTAAAGAAATTTATATGTTTTGATTAACTTGCCTTACATTGCCAAACCTTCTTCTCTTATCATTACAAACGTTAAGACGCATGAGGGTGTATAGGACTGTCAGAAGAAAACAAAATTTATACAACATACACTTATGAAAAGCATTCCAGAGGTAAGAGAGGGGCTTTTTGAGTGTATTTTATAAGAAAACTAATCTAATATAGGTAGTCAGGAAAGATCCCTGTGGAAATGATTTTTGTTATCTTAAAGAAAGAGTAGCAATTGCTGAGTGTAGCAGATAAAAGTCAGGGAAGAATTCTGAAACCACAGGTAACAGTGTATTTCTACCTATAATGGGGAAGGAGAGGCAGGGTGGGTAGAGCATGGAGATTTAGAAAGACTGCTAGTATGACATGACAAAAACAAAAGAGAACATTAAATAAGATGACTCTCAGGATGACATGAAAATAACAGTGCTAGTCCATATAGGATATTTCTAAACTTTTGATTTTTTTGTAAGAATGACTGTATATCACCAATGGAGATTCTTCTTCTTCTTCTTCTTCTTCTTCTTCTTTTTGAGGTGCAATTTAAATACTATAAATTTTAAGTGTACAATTTAATGAGCTTTAATAGATGCATATGGTCATAGAATTGTTACCATTCTGAGGCTGCAATGAAGCTCAGTTCTTTTCGCCAACACTAAGGAATTACAAATCAGCGAAACAAAGGAAAGCAGAGTGAAGTTTTATTGAAATACATTTCAAGAGAGCAGTGGAGCAAACCAGGAGAGGCAAAATGCCCTGGTCAGACAAATAAAGGAAAGTAAAAGAAAGCTTTATTGAGATACGTTTTAAGAGAGAAACAGACAAAGCCATGAGAGACAGTGGCAAAGACCCTGATGGGTTTGGGGTTTTATTCCTGGCCAAGAGCCAGCCCTGTGAGAGTGACTATAAACTTAGGTCATTTGATTGACATGTATTAAGGCTAAGATTAAGTCAAGGGCAAGGTTTAATGTTCAGCTCAGGTGTCAAAAACCTGGTAGTTCTGGTTAAGGTCTTCCCTTTTTCCACAGGAAATTTTACCATGATAATTAATCTCAGAGGCTTGGGCCCAGGTTGTCCCTGGGGAGCTGATATGGGCAGAGATTTTCTGTCCCTCCCATTTGTCATGACTAACTTCTTACCTAACAGAACTACCTCCAGAGTCATGATGTATATTATTTCCTCCTCCAAATTCTATTTTATAGTAATTCCATTTTTAGAATCTCATATATATGCAATCACATAGTGCTTTCTTTTGTGTCTGGCTTCATTCATTTATCAAAATGTTTCTGAGATTCTTCAATACTATTACATCTATACTAACATTTTTATTATATTAATATCTAAATTAATAGCAATTTGTTGTAAATTATTCTCTGTTAAGGTTTGTTTATTTTGAGTTCTTGATCTAGAATTCAACCTGAAAATACAAAATTGTTCCTGCAGAAAATACAATTCACTTTATTCTGATCAATTTTATGATATAGTTCCCAGTTCATATGGAATGCAGTGCATACATGTTAACTTCTCAAAATATAAATCTTTCACTGTAACTCTGAAAGAAAATCAATGCAGCCCAACAATGCTGTCAAATTTTGTTTTTCAATTAAATACAAGATTTTTAAAATTTGTTTCATTCCATTTTTCTATAGCATTGTCTCCTAAACATAGTTTAAAAGATTTTCACAGGTTATTCTTTAAAAAATTTTAAACAACATGTAAATTGATTTGTTGGAGGTAGAGCCAAAGAGAAACTTGATTTGTTCTGACCTGGAGGTGTTACAAGATACTTTGTAAAAATTGCCATCTGTATTAAATCTATACTTTTATTACCAGGTTATTGAAGCTGGACTTTTTATAATTACATTTTTGTATGGATATGAATAAAGAAATAGGTGGTTGTTGAACTGTGCTTTGAAAAAATAATAGCAGTCATTAGTGATGAAATAATATCTGTTTTTGCTCATTGATTGTGATTCTGGTGGTGAGGGTAACCCTCTGTGCATGAAGAAGAAATGAAAAGCTAAAATACTATATGGATTTATTTAATTGTGAATCAGTATTAAATATCATTAACAATTCAGAAATTAAAAATGCATTTTTGTTTGGGTTAAAAAAAATGTAAACTCAAAGTAACAAAGAAACAAAAACTCATAGACAAAGTCAATCGTTCAGTGGTTACCTGAGGGTAAGAGGGGAGGTGGGTGGGAGAGCTGGGGAGGGGGTAGTAGGGAAGGGACATCAAATATATGGTGATGGAAGGAGAACTGACTCAGGGTGGTGAGCACAGAATGAAACACATAGACGATGTAATGTAGAATTGTACACCTTGATCCTGTGTAAATTTACTAGCCATTGTACCAATAAATTTAATTTAAAAAAAGAAAGAAATACAATAGAAAAACCCTGAAAGAGATTCAAAAGCAGAAAAAGAGAGAGAGAGAGAGAGAGAGGGAGAGAGAGAGAGAGAGAGAGATTTGTTGTGGTTCTATCTTCTACCTTTTCATTTGAGCATTGCCCTTCTCTGTATATTTGTCAATCACGGTTCTGCATCCCTTGAACCCTTAAATTTGAGCACATAAATCAATCTGGCTAGCTGGAGAATCCCTATTCCTTTGAATAAAACTGTCAGTCCAAAGGTGCATATTTGACCCAAGTGGGTTTCCTCATAGTCCTGGGATGGATGAGAGCTCTGGAGGAGAAAATATCTCTCTTCTTTGATTGTAAAGTACAAAGAACTAGTCCAGAGCCATAGTTAGTGTTCAGGAGCGTGTTGTGTACTTGTCTGATTTTGCTAGATGCATTTATTTGACTTTCCGGATTTACTTGGTCATTCTTTCTGCTTGATGTTTCTTTGTTCCTCTGGGAAGATAACCTGATCCTAACCACATTCTTGTAGCCACACGGGAATGGTTTTGATCTTCACAGAAGGGAAGCTCTTCGAACTCCCTGGCCACTATTGTGGAACAGAGAGGAAGGTGGCATTGTGTAGAATGTCACTTGGTTAGGAAGTCATGACTCATATGGTAGTTGTTTTAGTTCCATTTGTCACTCATCTAGGGTACGGCACACCAAAGTCTTATCTCTACCTGGTACACCTCTTGTCTTCTACCTCAGGGCTTCTCATTACTGCCAAAGTTCAAAATGCCTTGTTATTCTCTAAACACCCACTCATGAATAGTGGTTCACTGGGCTGTGTGCAGCAGCATGCTGAAGGTGGGGAGAAAAAACTGCCGCTAGCTTACTGGCTCACCTGTACCCTGAAACTCATCTTGCTGCTGCCGTTGCTGCTGCTGTTGCTGATACTATTTGCTGGAGGTTCCCTATCAGTTGCCTAAAAGGGCCAGATAGTACAACTCAGGTGAGTTGACACAATGCATAGCAAACTTTGATCAAGGCAGTGGACATGGCAGGTCTCTGTTCCTCTCTGATGTAATGTTTCAGAATGTAGTTCATAAGGTCTCTTGAGAGAGAAAGTTCA
>PVKE010028411.1:5807-21060 GCA_004027555.1 Craseonycteris thonglongyai | reverse complement strand
AGGCCACGAGGACCGAGGATCGAATCCCGGCTCCGGCCCAGGCAGGACCCACATGCTGAACTGGGGAGTTCCCACAGTTCGGTTCTCTAGCTGTCTCTGTCTCTGTCTCTCTATCTGTCAAAAGTAAAATAGAAATAAATATGCACTGAAGATAAAATAATTACTCTCTATAAATATAAAAAGATATATAAAAAAAAAAGAGAACTTAATGCCTATAAAAGAACACATCATAATTAAACTTCTGAAAACTAAAGACAAAGAAAAAATCATGAAGGCAGCCAAAGAAAAATGACACTTCAGCTATAGGGGAAAAACACTTCAAAAAGCATGGAAGCTAGAGTATGATTCAGTATTTTTTAGTATTGAAAGAATCATCAACTCTGAATCGTGTACACAGAGAAAATATCTTTCAGAAATGAAGGGAATATCAAGAATTTCTCAGATGAACAAAAACAAAGAGAATTTGTTGCCAGCAGATTTATTCTAAATGAATTGGCTAAAGGAACTTCTCCTAACAAAAAGAAAACAATAAAAGAACAAACTTTGAAACATTATAAAGTAGAAAGAACACATAAACAAAAATATGGGTAAATAGGCACTTCTCTTGAGTTTTCTACGTATGTTTGAGTTTAAAAACAAATTATAAATGTCTGATGTAGTTCTAAATATTTAGGAAATATTTAAGATAATTACATTATAAATAGAAGGTAAAGAGAGGGAAGTCTTCACTAAAACTAGTAAAATGATGGTAATTTATATATAATGTAATACGCCTAGAGCAACCATTAATAAAGCTACATAAAGTGGTATAATATTTAAAAAGGGGATGCCAGGATAGCTCAGCAGTTGAGCGTTTGCCTTGCAATCACAAGGTGTGGGGTTCGCTTCCAGGCCCCAACCCATGAAAACCCCATGTGCTGAACATGTGGGGCTCCGTGAGGCTCCACATCCACCTGTGTGGAATGCAACCATGTCAAAGCTAGTGAGGTACAACTGTGGAGACTGATCTGGGCCCTCTGTCTGTCTCTCTCTATATATATCTCTATCTCTCTCTTCCTGTCTCTCAAAACAACAATATAAATCTTAAAAAAAAAACAAGGACAGATGAATAGATTTATTTATGAGTGGCAGCTTCATATAAAAATAGTTCAGGAGAAAGTCTCTGTAGTAGACATCAAAGCAAATAACCCTACCTTTCCAGTGCTACTCTTAATAAAACACAGATCTTAATCAAAACCCAAATGCAAACACAGATCTGATTACTATAATACATAATTCTATTCTGATACCACCAGTTGCTTTGGATTCAAGTCATGATTCTGAACTTTTGATATCCCAATAGGACAATGAAGTTAGGTAAAAAAGGTGAAACTCAAGAAGTTTGGGGTATTCAAAATAGCCCCCACAAAAAGCATAGTTCTCATTATGCACCCCCGTCCCATGTCTCTCCCATATTAAGGAACATCAGGAATTACCATCCCCTAACACACCAAACAACAGAAAGATGATAATGGATCCTAAAAAGCACTTCCCAACTTCTGAAACTACTAAATTAGCCTGGGAAGACGCTAAGAAAATCCCAGGCAAGACTAAAATTTCATATACGGTACATACATACATACATACATACATACACACATACACACTACACACATATCTCGTATATGAAAACTTATATATACAGAGTTAGATGTTTAAAAAATCATTTGAGGGGAAGCCGGGATGGCTCAGTGGGTTAAGCGCTCACTTTGCAGAGCCGGGGACCGAGAATCGAATCCCGGCCCCGGTCTGTGCGGAACCATATGCTGAACTGGGAAGTTCTCCCAGTTCAGTTCTCTCTCTGTCTCTGTCTCTGTATCTCTCTCTCTCTCTCTCTCTCTGTCAAAAAATTAATAAAATAAACTTTAAAAATCATTTGAAAAGATAAGAGGAAAAGATACCTTAACGTTAGCCTAACTCTGACTGCTAGATAATGCTATATTTGAAGAAATATACAAAACTCATAAATACATGCCAGTAAACTCATTGTAAAAAACAAGATATAAATAAATCCATTTGGACTAACAGAACAGTATTATTCTACAGATCATTAAAAATCAGGGCTAGACAAAATTATAAAATGGTTAAATATGTTTCCTATAATATGATTAGAGATAAACAATCTTAGACTTAATACTTATTCAGTGATTGATTCTATTAGGAAAGGACATTGGGTTTGTGCTGATTCAAAACCCTACTTAAAAACTATTTAGAAAATCAAACATTTACAAACAAAAATCTAAATCATAATGTCTAATCAGTAGCAGGGTTAGAAGTGAACTTATGGGAATACCAGGTTAGCTCAACAGGTTGAGCATTGCCTTGCAACTGCTAGGTCCAGGGATTAAATCTGGCCCCAGCCTATGCAAAACCAACACACCAAACTGCAGCACAGCTGGTAACCACCACATGGTGGTGAAGGTTCTACCCTCCTATGCAGGAGGCCCCCAGTTCAACTGTCACCCCCTGTGGCCCCACATACACCTGTGTGAAATGAAACCATGTCACAACTAATGATGTACAACTATGGAGAATGCTCTAGGCCCTCTCCCCCCTTCTCTCTCTCTCTCTCTCTCTCTCTCTCTCTCTCTCTCTCTCACTTTCTCTCAAACAGTAAAATGAATCTTTAAAAAAAAAGTTTAAAAATTTATCCAGACTACAAATTTATAAGACATTAAGAACACAGTTCACATTTTAGATTTTTTCTCTTTATATCCAACAATTATAGCAGTCTGGTGTTTAGTTACTCCAGTAACTGAATCTGTATATTCAAATCTCAGTTTAAGACTTTCAAGTATTTATCACTCTTTTCAATTGAATACACTCTTAATATTTGTATCTTCCATTCTGTTATGGTCCAGTAGGTATATTGAAATATAGCTAAGTCTAAAAGTAAATGATTTAATTCCCCCTTCCCCAAAAAACAACCTTTTCCTTCAATTAATAGAAAGCAAAATCAATTTAATGTACTGCAGTATACTGTGGTTCTCATTATTTCCATGAGAAACAGCAGCACTAAATTTTTAAAAAACAGGGATGTCGGGATGGCTCAGTGGGTTGGGTGCTCATTTGTAGCCCTGGGGTCCAAGGTTCATATCCTGACCCATGGGGACCCATACGCTGAACTGGGGTGTGTTCCCAGTTCAGTACTTGCTAGAGCAAACTTCCCATGTAGGAGATCCCAGCTTGCGGGGGCATGCCTCCAATGCAAGAGGCCCCCACCCAGTTCTTGCCCTGTACAGCCCCACACCCACCTGTAGAGTGAGAAACTATGTCAAAAACTAATGATGTATAACTATGGAGACTGCTTTTAGCCCTCCTCCTTCTCTCTGTCTCTGTCTCTCAAAAACAATAAAAACAAATCTTTAAAACAATTTTTTTAATCATAAAGACTAAGAATGAGAAACTTTTAGGCAAAAATGCAAGCGCTAACTAATGTTTCATCATACCTTTGTTTATCATATCTCCTTTTTTTATTAAAAGCAAAGATAAATCCAAAGGGAATACTTTTACAAGAAAGGTTTTTCCACAGGGATTTATCTTGTTAAGAACAAATGACAAATGGTTTTTCCCCTATAGGAAACCTCCTGTTTTATATAAAACTATCTTTTCAGATTTGGTAACACAGATGAGACTGGTAAGAGCATCAAGTTATCACTGGAAAATTCAGTTGACATTTCCTTCATTTCTCAAAGAGAAATTGTTTCAAATAATCAACCGGATTAGTGCTCAAATTATGCATCTTTATCACAGAACACGATACCAAAATTAAGTTTAAGCCTGACATCACAGATTTACTTCCAACTCTTAACACACACACATGCAGGGATAAAATAAGACAAAATCTTAGTAGTTGCTTATTCTTGCCACTGTCTCATACTATTAATCAGTAAACAACATATCCTTCCAAAACTTCAGATTAAGAAAATAATAACATGACTGGTACTGCTTCTGGTTGCTATGGAATAAGGGTAGCTGCTTCACATTCTCATTCTGTTGGTTCTCTCTTACATAAAGAGTGCTGCAACACCTTTAAAGCCCAGCTGGGCAAGTCTCAGCTTTAATCACGGATATCAGCTGTATTTTACTTTTTACTTTTGCTCCACAAGAGAGTGACCCACAGGAATAAATGTTTCAATTTTTAAAAATAATAAATCAATGGATTTTTACAATCTTTAAAAATGAATAGAATCACCCTTACTTATCCTCATCAAAAAAAAGAGGCATGGGGAAGCCAGGATGGCTCAGTGGGTTAAGCGCTCACTTTGCAGCGCCAGGGACTGAGGATCGAATCCCGGCCCCGGCCCGTGTGGACCCATATGCTTAACTGGGGAGCTCCACCAGTTCAGTTCTCTCTCTCTGGCTCTGTATCTCTCTGTATCTCTCTCTCTCTCTCTCTCTCTCTCTCTCTCTCTCTCTCTCTCTCTCTCTCTCTCTCTCTCTCTCTCTCTCTCTCTCTCTCTCTCTCTCTCTCTCTCTCTGTCAAAAACAATAATAAATAAATAAATAAAACAGACATTAAAAAAAAGAGGTGCATGCCAGGTCAGAGAATTATTTATACCAATACATTGACAATGACATACAAACACAAATGATAATGATAAAAATACTTTAAAAAGAAAATCTAGTAAGTATGGTATTTTCCCTTAATATACAGCCAATTTATATGGGAAACATTTAAAATTTTATTTCAATACTATCTTAAAATAAAACAATTATCTGTATTCCAAAATTATAGTTGGAAATAAAAAATGAAGATATATATTTAAACTTGGCAGAATTATAAAACTTAACTGTTTTTTCTAAAAATAATGAGGTCAAACTTGTAGATAAAACAAACAAATATTCTAAATACTAAAGGTAGCACATTTGGGTTGTATGCCTTTAGGAAAAGTTTTGCACTACCTGTGATCTAACAGAAGAACACCATCTGAGGAGTGATAAGTCTGGGGTCCAACAGTCCCATCTCTGATAAATGTTATATGTAATTATGTAAGTCACTTAACCTCTGTCTTCTCATCTTTAAAATAAGTAGGGGACAAAGTGATGGGTTAAACTAGTTAACCTCCAAAATCTTTTCCAACTTAAAAATTCTGATTCTAAAATAAAAAAAATCCTAGTTATGTCACTACTAGAATGCTACATAGTTGTGCCATTTGAAAGCATATGACAAATTGTCACTTATTTTAATCTCTACTCTAGCTCTCTGGTTGCCCCTTTTGGCCGGCTGTGTGGAGCCAGACACCGTAAATGGGCAGAATAATATGGAATTAGAATAGTTAAATAGAAACAGGAAAAAAGGCTGAAATTGATCCCCTGACACTCATCATAGGGGTTTGAGGCTTCAGCCACAAACCCAAAAGCTTAGCTGCTATGCAAACAGGTCAAGTTCTGAAATACAAGTCAATTCTTGAATAAATCTATTCTTTACACGGTGTTCTTCCAATTCCAAATTAGAACATGAATGTGTTTGCTGTTAGGGAGTTACTCCAACATACAATAAATAGACTCATATTATTATTCTCATATTAGAAATGGCTTTCTTTTAAATTATATGACACAAATGCAGGGGTAGTCAAATTTAAAAAATAGTAAATTTTAAACACTAGAACCACCACCGGTGCTTTCATTGATGCTATATTAAATGTAAAATAATAAAAAAGCAAATAATACTTTGATTCTAAGTTATCTAAAAGCACAAAGTTATTATAAACATTATTTACATTGATAGTACATTAAATTCATAATAAAATCTATAATTACTGAAATTAACATGTATATTCCATGATCTTTTATTTTGCAGGGCTACATTTTAGTTTGAGCATTGGCTGATTAAGTTTCATATTGGAATTTTCTTGTATACATTAAATTTTCTATCTACTTTTGGGAAGCTTAAATATATGAATATCTAATATACAGGATCACTTAACTTAGATGTTTCCTAATGGCAGAAAAAAATTAAATTAACCTTTTGAGAAATCATTGTTTAGTTATAGGATAGGATCATTTAATTAGTGCATCACTTTATTTTATAACATTTTACTATTCTGTCTGGCTAGTTACCTTATACTAGAAATATTTGATCATATATATTTCTAGGGAACCTTTTGGATCAGAGTAGAGTTTAGCAATTAAAGTTACATGACTGAAAAATGCAGACCTTATTTAACATAATGTGTTTACTTCTTCATGCCTAAATCATTTAATTACATGTAGATTTAAACAAGGAAAGATCAGCTATTAAGAGATTTAGGTCCACATTTTGTATTATTAAAGTGACATTAGTCATTACACATATTAATTTGCTCATTGCAAAATAATTTCCAACATAAATGGGTTTTTGTTTCCTATAAACTCTAGCATTGAAAAATAACCTTCTTTAATACCTCACTTCAATCAAATAAAAACCAAAGAGACCTTACTCTTTCCCTGAAGTTAGAGTCAAAAAATATTAAACTAAAAAAAAATAAATTAAATTGCTTTGAATGATGTTGTAAGTTATATTAGCTCAGTAACATTAGCTCTTACCAGTGGATGTCTCTTCATGTTCTATTATATCCTAGTAACCAAGTAGCTAACTTTGAAGGGAATATTCCAGAAGATAGTTGGTGCTCTCCCACTATCAACTTACAAAATGTTTCTTAATACTTCACCCAAATCTACCCACAAACAAGTTAAAAGGATGATGTACTAATTTCACCATTTCACCTCTGAAAGGTATATCTCAAGACAATTTTCCTGTGTCCTGAGAACAGTAGGCTGCTGTCCTTGTGCTTGCTCCCTTTTTTAATGATAGGTCAGATGTCTAATAATTAGAAAAGCCTGAAATTAATAAACAAAAGACTTCACCATAGGCTGACCATACATACCATTTTAAAGGAGACAGTGCCATTTTTTCTGTCCTGTTTAAATGTTACAAATGGGAGCAGGGAATGCCAGGGTGGCTCAACAGGTGGAGCACTTGCCTTGCAACCAGGAGGTCTAGAGATCAAATCCTGGCCCTGACCCATGCAAACCCACATGCTGAACTGTGAAGCAACTGGTAACTGCCAGGATGGCAGTAAAATATCTCACCTCCCATACAGGAGGCCCCCACTTCAGCTCCACCTTGCACAGCCCACATCCACCTGTGTGGAAGGAAACTATGTAAAAACTATGATGTACAACTATGGAGACCGCTCTGGACCCTCCCCCACTTTTCTTTCTCTCTCACCCTCTTTCAAAACAATAAATCTTTTTAAAAATTAAAATTAAAAAGTAAGTAAAATGATACATATGGGGGATACTGGGATAGCTCAGCGGTTGAGTGCTTGTGTTGCAGTCATGAGGTTGGGGGTTTGATTCCCAGCCTTGGCCCCACCCCATGCAAACCCCATATGCTAAATTGCAGTGCAACTGGTAACCACCAGGATGGCTCAGTGGTGAAGGTTCGTGCTTCCCATGTGAGAGGTTTTGTTTCAGTTCCTTCCCCGAGTGGTCCCACATCCACCTGTGTGGAATGAAACCACGTCAGTCACAACTAATACATCTATGGAGACTGCTCTGGGCCTTCCCACCTTCTCTCTCTCACACACACACACATTCTCTCAAAAAAAGTAAGTCTTTAAATAAATAAATAAATTAGTAAAATAAAATGGTACATATGGTCAGCCTAGTCTCTCTGGACTAAATTCAAGGTGTCTGTAGGCTGTCCATACATACTAGTTTAAATGAAACAGAAAAAAACAGTACTGTCCCAACATCACCAACTGAGAACAAACTTCTTGATTTAAAAAAAAAAAAAGCTCTGCTGTGAAGAAACGAGATAATTAATCACACTAACATATTTTGTCTTGAACATGTGAGGGAACTTCAAAAAATCAAAATGATCTTCTGGAGGGTGGGCCTCTTAGTACAGGGTGCCCCCATTAGGTGAGTGTCTAGGAACCCATGTGCAGCAGTATACCACCTGGCATCATGAGAGGCTGCTTTAGGCTTCAGTGAATTCTTTTTGGAGACTCAACACATTTGCCCATTTCATGATGGGTGATTTGCACAAGCAACATGCTGCATTACAACGCACCTGCCCAACGGCGCTGAGTGTTCAGCAATTTTTGACAAAGAAAACAGCATAACCCCCAAGCCTCACCCGCCCTATTCACCCGATCTCATCCTGAGTGACTTTTTTTTGTTTGTTTCCCCCGATTTAAAAAGTCCTCAAAGGGAAACATTTTTGCTGATGTGGAAGAGGTGAAACAAAAAACGGCACAAGCACGAATAGGCATTAAAACTGACAAGTTCAAAACTGTTTTGAGGAGTGGAAAAAGTATCTCGATAGGTGTATTACATCAAAGAGTACTTTGAATGTGACTAAAGTTTAAACATGTAAGAATAAATATACATTTTTTTATAAATATACTCTGGTTTTTATAGGGTTCCCCCCTCATAATGTAAGCATTGTCTCAAGTCTTCATTCAGTCCCTTCTTAACAGTGAATTTAAATTTCTTCAGAGCAACATAGGATAAAGGATTCAAGTTTATTTCAATAAACAAATGTTTCAAGTTCTACAACCTTAAGAATAATAGAAGGTACTAACTATTAAATCTGCATGATGAACACATGGGGATTCATTATACTATTCTCTCCACTTAGATGTAAGTTATAAAAGTTTCAAAATAATAAAGTTTTAAGCATATATAGATTTATGGTACACAGTTTTCCATTATACACTGGCTTCCCAAATATAAACTGCTTTATACAGCAGATAAGCTAATCAGATATCCCTAGTGATTACATTAATTTTGTATATTTGTATATTATAACTTTATATAAATAATGAAATTACAAGAAAACTCTGATATAACATCTCAATTTAACTTTTCCTTATACAACATTAAGTAATAGTGAAACCTCATACAGTAAGTCAAAGGTCCCAGACTTGCTATACTATATTTTCAAAAAATAAAAAAACACATGTGGTGCCCATGAAGAAATTTAAATATAATCTGTTCCTCACCTCAGCATCCCATTATTAAAACCACTGTAAGGAGGAACAATAAAAAGGACTGTTCATACAACAAATTATTTCACCATTCAGATTTATTCAACTTACCTTATTTTTAACTTTATTTCAAAATTCTCCTCTAAATACATTTCATCTCATTGCATTTTCAATAACTCCTTTCTTTTTTTATCTTTTTTTGATTACTTATGATCTCTGCCATTTTTGTAGCTTTCTAAAATTTGAAACCTCACCTTAAAAAAATATGTCCACATAATTGGGAGTATGCTACTTTATATCAAATACCTTACTCTTCTCTTTTTCTTCAAAATGCTGCTTAAAACCCAGTAGAAATATTAATTATTTCAAGATTCCTAAATTAACCAAAATAGTACTGGCACTAAATATACATTGATATCAATTCTTTAATCCTCAAAGGTAAAAGCTAAAGGACAGTAATATAAAACAAAAGCTTATAGACAAATATATCCAATTATCTCTTAGGCCTCTGCTAGAACGTTCTGAAATCAATATTAGAAATGATGTTATTAATAATAGTAATGGTAACATCATTAATACTAGATATGCTGAATATAGTAAATTGGGGTATATATATATATATATATACACGTATGTATGTATATGTGTGTGTGTGTGTGTGTGTGTGTGTGTGTGTATATATATATATATATATATATAGCACTTAAATGACCTTTTACGCTAAATTATACCAATCATTATTTATATACTAAGTTTTCCAATTATATGATCCTACCTAAATTTACCCTTAGTCTTTCTCACCATTACTTCAGATTAAGTAAGGGGTTATCCTGGGCATCTATTGGCATTCTTTCTAAGGTTTGTAATCCAAAAGGTAAACTGGAACTTCCAAAGCTCACACATAACGCATCACGTAAGACTGTACTATAGGATTTGGGAACTTCCTGACAGCAGTGTAAATTAACAAAAACACAATATAACAGGGAGGCTTGTATAAATATTATCCAAGAAAGAAGCTTTTACTTTAAAGTTTATCAAGGTCAATAGGGCTGGAAGTTAAGTGATGTATCAGGATCACTACAATGACTTCCTCCAACAAATTACTTTTATCAACATAACATCTTCAATGCATGGTCACTTGCATTTCTCTCAACACCAAGAAACGATCAAGTCAGTCTCTCCCAATCAAATTTTTAAAATACACTGCCTTGCAATTTCAAAAATAAAATCCCATCTCACTTCCAATCCATATGCTTCTCAAATTTTTGCTGAAACATAAATCTGCATCTATTACACAACTCTAGTCATTCAACATTACTTAAAGGCTTTAAATTTCAAAACTTGACGGTCTTCTAAAAGTAAAGGAATAGATCAAATGATGTAGCAGCACAGTATCTTAATTTACTGTAATTGGAATAAATTACAATTTTTGTCTTTAACTATAATTTAACTTCATGATCCATGGCCTGTACTAACACAAAGTAGCCTCTAAAAATTATCATATCATGTGAGGCATTATTAAAAATTGTTCCTAAAATCACACAAAAATCATTCAAAGAACTTAAGTCAAACAATTCTCCTAATTTTCTTTGCCTCAAGAAAATAGCACTGGAGTGGTTTCTAATTCTGTTATAAGAAGTGTATAATATAAAAACCAGTGAGCAAAAATGGTACTGATATAAGTTCTAAATAAAGCACCAAGCACAATCTGCATTGAAATTATTTTCTAAAGGTCTTCAAACACACAAACTCACACATACACACTAAACATAATATCTAAGCTAAATTCCATTGTTCGTATTACAGGTGTACCCTAAAAATACAAAATGACCTTTTAAACAAAATGTTTTAAAATGTCCTTTAGAAGCATGCAATATAATAATCATGTTGTAAAATAAAGTATCTAACTTTATCCGGTGTCTGTGCATTAATTTTTCACTTTGAGTTTCCTTTATGCAACATCAATACATATAAATTTGAATGGTAAAGGTGATTTTCAGATCACTAATACAGTAATTTCTTGTATTTTTTATTAATGACTTTTATGCTGGTACTTCATTAAAACTCATCTCCAGACTGTCATCAGATATAATCAGATGCCAATCAGTGAAAGCCTGATGTGACAGATTACCGTATATTCTCTGGTTCTTTAAAATGTCTAGATAGGAACAGGGGGAAAACTTCAATTTTATTGCAAAAAATAAAAATCTCCACAAAACAATCTACCCAAAGCAAAATGTAGAGAAGTAGATTTAAGGCACTATTTTTGTCATGTGGCACACAAGCCAGATTTTCTCACTACTCTCTTTTATTCTTACCTTTTCAAAACTGCATGAGTAAACCTCAAAATAGACTCCTTAGAATGGTATTATTGCATATCCACTTTTGTACTAAGCGATAAGCATACAGTCAGTCTTTAGAAGAAAAGGAATCACAAATACAAGGTACTAAGATGCCTAACCTCACAAAGTATATGTACTCTACAAGATACTAAAGCAGAAAAGGAAAAAGTCCTGGAAGAAACACTGATCACCTTAGTCACTTCTGTCTCCCCTTCCCCATGCCCTAAATCCCCACCTCAACCCTTACCCCAGCCAAAACAGCACAGTTCAAGGAAACAAACTAGGTAGAATATGCAGTGCACTGGTATTTAACAATGGAAACAGGATATGACTTATAAAGCATCTACTTCTTCCTGCCTCTCTAAAGCAACCTCCCTCATCCGCTCCCCAATGAAGTATAGAAGAAAGTTAACCTAAAAAAGCAAAGCATTTCTAAAATGGTTTTGACCATTAATATAAACTCTGCTGACTGAGACTGAACAGAGCCAGATACTTTTTAAAGGACAGTTACTGTACTGAAATATACTACCAAGTATTTGAATCTCAGCATGGTTCAGACACCTGAGTGTGTTTACGTTAATAAAGAACTATCATTCAGAAAATAATTTTCAAAGCAATCATTACAATCTATTAATCTTTCATATACTCCTTATTAGATTGGTAAAAGAGCACAAGACTTACCTTGAGGTAATGCAAAAATGTTTCCTCTCATAGTCTGCAATACTCTAAATCTTGCTGTCTGCTTCCCAAAATGAAGTTAAATAAGGTTTTATGGAAAAACACACTTCTTAACCAAAAGACACAGTAATTTTTCTGCTACCAAACGTTAAAGAACACTTATCCAAGTATAATTATTCAGAAAACAAAAAGTATTAAGTATTACCAATGACAATATATAAAAGCATAGTAGTGCAGACGACGGCAATGCTTTCAAGAGCAGGGTCGATGTAGTCCAAAGGCCCTCAGAATTTGCCCAGACCCTTTGATAGGACTTTAGTTCTTTCCAAAACCAGCTAAACAGCATGAAAGGAAGAAAAAGTCAAGATTTTAATAACTGGGGAAGAAATGTTAAAAAAGTGAAATAAACCAAAACTTAATTTTTATTGCTTCTGATAAGAGCTCAAAAATTCTCTCTCTCCTCACCCACCCACCCACTCCCCGCCCCCACCCCGCCCCGCTTCCACATACTTGAGAAAGTGTATCCTGTTTTATGTATCTGATAGGTGAGGCAGGAGCCCCAACTGTCAAGACTCTTGTCTGGCACATAGACATAAAGGAGTTGGCTGTGTAGGAGCTCAAGCTGTGAGACTCAGCTAAGTCCTACGTGGGTGAGGAAATAAAGGCACTTGGCCACAGCTCCCTAAGGGGCCACTGAAATGGTAGAACATTCTTAGACTAAGGTATGGCCAGTATGCTAGACCCAGGCTCTGGGTTTTCTTTCTTCTTCTTGTCATCAGAAATAATAGCCTTTGAGTCCATTTGCAAAGGAAACACCAGTTCCTGGCTCCATGTTACTGGCAAGTTCCCCTTTTCCCGGTGCCAATGCTGGAAAGGGCTTCAGAGAGCAAATGGCCCTATTGTTTCATTTTACAGATGGAGAAACTGAGACCTAGAGGGCTTAAGTGATTAGCCTAAAATTTTATAGATAGCGACAACAGACTTGAGTACCAGAACAGAAACTGTTTTCTCTTCTTTACCCTTCCTTTGCTGGCACTCTTAGAGACCTCTATTTCTGAGCCTAGTCACTCTCTCCCCTTTCTTCCACATCTCAATATTTCTGTTTCCTCTCACTAACTTATTTTCAGACCAGCTGCCTCACTTAGTTTTCCTGGGCTTAGCTCCAATTAGCTCTTACCCATTTTTACCTAAAGTGGAAAGAAGCACCAGGAAGCTTTGGTAGCCTTGACCAGAAGTGTAAAGCAAAGGTAAGCAATATTAACTAGGTAGGTATTACAGCTTCTAATAGGAGTAGTGAGAAAGAAGAAACCAGGCGTTAAGTAAGAGTCGGCAGTAAGCAGGCATTTGTGATTGTGCACACACAGTATCATTGGACTAGAGATTTAACCTAGAAAGCAGATAATAGTCAGGACTACAAAGGGAGCCCACTGAAGCAAAATCACGTTCAGTTCACATCTTTAGTGGAACTAGGATATGTATTAGTTCAAGGGAACAGTCAGATGTATAGAAATTGTAAGGAAATAATAGATGATTTCAAATGGTGAGAATATATATAACCATACCTTCTAAGTTACATTTCCTAGCCTTTTTCCTAAAATTCCTTTTAAAATGTGTGTCAAACTCATTGGAGAAAGGAAGCAAAGGACATGGCTGAGCTGAAAGTCTGCCCACTTTAAATGTTGAGGCTAATTATCTTATAAACATAAAAGGAATCATATAATTAATTAAACATGTAACAAGACAGGGGAGGATGGGAGTTGGTAAGATAAGGGAGGAGGCAAAAAAAACCTATACAATATATAATGTTTCAGCAAAAGAGGTGACACACAGTATCAGAAAAATTTTCAACTGAAATGTATAAATCACATTTCCAGTTTGAGAAAGATTAAGGCTATTTTAGATTACTTTAAAATGAGAAAAAAAATATTCCATTCTTAATTAAAATACTTCAAAAAATAGATACGGTATGTAGTAAATTACTAATAGCAACTTTATAGCAGCCAACTAAAATGTTTCTTTAAACATCCTTAATACCCAAAGTAATGGAGACAGTTGACATTTTTTCTCTACAATCTCATGTTATATGTTTTTATACAATATGCTCCAAGGTTATACTTCAAGATTAGGGTTTGAAAATTATTCAAAATTATTTATTGCTACATATAAGTGGTAGCCTCACATTTTTCTACCCTTAATGATTATAAGCAGTGCATTATAAAATGATAGAATTGCTTGAAGTGAGCTTTACACAACTATTGTCCTTATTACATATTAATGACTGCATTTTATATTAAGCTTATAAATAAGGCTCAAATGTATTCAAATGAATTCATGTATAACAGATGTGTAAAGAAAAATATATATTGGACAATGGAATGGACAAATAGAAGTTGTAAGAGTTTATGAAATGCTGCATCATTCATTTTCAGTCTACAAGAGTGCTATCAAAAGAGTAAAAGAAATCCGTTATAATAAGGATGCAGAGTAAAATTAAACTAAAACTTTGAACTAGTATCCTATTAATTCAGCCTATTGACAAGACTGGTTATCAAATGGTAAGCCAAACCTATAGTTGACAGCTTTGTGTCTTTATTTTTAAAGAGGGGTAGGGGGGATAATTATTTAATAAGCATAGATTAGTGGGCAAAGTCTTTCAAAACTTAGGGCCCATTGGGAAGGAGATGGTCAGGAGCATATAAAAAGGATTCTTAGATGGCAAAAAGATTAGAATGGATATCTTCTAGTATTCCCTGATAATAAAAGCCAACATGTATTAAGCATGCTAATAAGCAAATCACATTACATGAATTATCCCCTTTGATCTTCACAGAAGCCCATAAACGAGGCAAAACTGATCCTACTTTTCAAATGAGAAAACTCAGACTAAGTGAAGATAAATAACTTGTCCAAGGTCCCACTGTTAATCAGATTAACTGAAATCTGACTCCAAAGCCTGTGTTCTTTAACCCATATACTTCTTCCACTGATGTACAGTGGTACCTCGGTTCACGAACGCTTCTGTTCATGAACAACTCGGTTCACGAACAGAAAAGTTCATCAAAATATGCTCCGGTTCACGAACTCCGCTTTGGTTCACGAACAGGAGCCGCGGCCATTTTAATGCTATTTCCTGGCTGTCACATGGTTGTGACTTCCTGTAGGAAGATCGTGGAGAGAAAGAGACACAGAAAAAAGTACACTGTGAGTACTTTC
>PVKE010028410.1:0-20934 GCA_004027555.1 Craseonycteris thonglongyai | reverse complement strand
AATTAGATTTAATACTGCAGAACTTTAATTCAACATTTGCATTTTGCCATTTTATCTTTTTTTCGCTTAAGCTGAAATTTGTTTCTTAGAAACAAAATTACTTGTTTGCATTAATGTATAACATATATATAGTTTAAAAATTATAATGTCAGTATTACCACTCTCAATTTGACTACTAAGTAAAGTAAAAGATTTATTGATACTTCTACTTGTCCTTGGAATATTTCCCACTAAATCTATACAGTCTAAATAATGTATTATAAAGTTGCTTAAAAGAATTCTTATCTGTGTGGTCTATTACAAATAAATTCTGTTTTGAGGTGGTTTTTTTTTTTCTTATTTCTCATTCAATTTTTTAAAAACATTTATTTTTATTGTTTTTTGACCTAGAGAGACAGAGACAGAGAGAAGGGAGAGGGCCCAGAGCAGTCTCCAGAGTTGCACATCATTAGTTTTTGATATAGCTTCACTTCACTGGGGCATGGGGCTGCTCAGGGCAAGAACCAGGCTGGGGGCCTCTTACATGGAGCTCACCCCAGTGAGAACCAAACTGGGGGCACAGCCCAGTTCAGCGTATGGGTATACACGGGCCGAAGCCAGGATTTGATCCTGAGACATTGACGCTGCAGGATGAGTGCTCAACCTGCTGAGCAATCCTGGCATCCCCTCATTATATTTTATTTTAAATGTTTTAAAACACTTACAAATGCAAAACTAGATTAACGAGGTTTACTTTTTTTAAATCTTGCTTTTTTACTTGTTTCATCTACCCTGTTTCTTCCTACTCTCTATAGATAACCATTTTTATTAACTTTTTGTTTATACTTTTATTTTTTCCCTTTGTAAACATAAGCATATATTTAGTTATACATAACTTCTTTCATTCACCAAAGGTAGAATATGCTTTATTTACTATGCTATGCCTTGATTGTTTTCTATTAAACTATATAATGGAAATCACTCTATATCTGTGCATAGAGATCTTCATTTCTATGTAATGTTGCATAGTGTTTCGGTGGGTTGATGTACAATAACTTGTTCAGTTGTCTATTTCTTGCACATTTGGGTTGTTTCTAATTTTTCATTATGATAAAAAATGCCAGAATAAGACACCTGGACATAGTCTTTTTATGTTTCCCAGTGTAACTTGCTATAGATAGACATTAGTTTGCTAGGTAAAAAGGTAAAGGCATCAGTTATTCTTCTAAATATTGCCCAAACTCCCTCAACAGAGTTGAGGTTTTGTACTGGTGTTTTGTATTCCCACGAACAAGGTTTTGACAGTGAAATGCATGCTGCATGATAAACAATTCGTATGTGCTGGGTTTTCTGGTAACTGGTTTGCTGTTTAATTGAATAGGCAGCTTTTAATTCTGAAGCAATTTCCAGAGACTTGGTTTGAATGGCATTGGGATGTTTAAAAAGTTGATGCCCAAGATTCATCTTATTCATTTAGCAGACAATTCAAGTTTCTCTTTATTTTCCACTTCCATTCAGGCTAAGCCAAAGCTCTCCCTATTCCATCAAAAGGTTTTATTATAGGTTGTATGTGATGGATGGTTTTGCCCTCCTTGTTGTTTCTAAGGCATTAAACAAAGGTTGATATTGAATTATTATTCCTTGAAATAAAACTATTTTTTCATCACTCTGTTAAAAAACAAAGGTTTTATGAATGACCTTAAAGGGCAAATATTAATTTCTCTCCTAGCTTCCTTTCAATTCTAACTTTCAATTTCTTCAGCATCTCTCCCTGAAAAAAAAGAAAAAAATCAAAAATAACAACAAAAAACATTCTAAGCCTAAGAGATAGATCATTTTGGGGATCATTTCTTGATAAGCTTTGAAAAGGGAAAATACTTTTACAGAAAACAAGTGGGAGACACTCTAGTCAATTGAGCCTGATCTCATTCTTCATCAGAGGGCTTTATTTTTGTTTTGTTTTCTAATATCTCTTTCTGTTGTACCTGTTAGAAAGAAGGCAGGTGGGAAGCAATTAATGATTTTCCTTTCTATAAAGCCCTTATCTTGCAGCAAACATGTTTCTTGAAGAGAAAGAAGAAAATCACCATTTATTTTCAGAGATAACAAGACAAAAGCTTTAAGACTGTTTTGTTCTCATGGCTTCATTAGTGACAGGCAGTAACCTGAACAGAGAGAAACACACAGGAAGATGTTGATAAACAAACCTGCCTCGGGTACAGGATGACTTTTGACCACATCTCATTCAAAGACAAAATAAATGAGTTTACCATGTTTCAAAGTTCACTTTGTCATAAGTTTGATATGAAGGATTAATCTTAGGAAGAAGAAACTGATAATTAAAGTCTGAATAATAGTAATAGATATCTTTCTTCACTAATTAAATAAATATGGTATTTGAGAAGACTAAAGCTTATTTACTACGTATCCACATGTGGTTTTGTCTTGTATAATATTTATTTAAAATAAAATGACCATGTGCTCTTTTGAAGAACAACTGAAAGACTCATTGATGTATACAGGCAAAATATATTTCAATAATTCAAGTATAAATATGGAGAATATTTATGAAGGGAAAGAACCCTCACTAATTAATATTAAACAAAAAATTATTTAACAATACAATATTATGTATGAAAAGGTGGTTTTTATAGAATGAAAACTACTAAAATATTATGAAGGAACTACCTTTTTTAAAAGACTAATTTATAGAAAAGTACCTTTTTTGAAACTAGTTTGGTTATTTTACACTTTACATACACAATCTGTTCATGTGTTAACTGTACATATTAATGTTTTGTATTTTTATTAATAATGAATATTTTATTTGACTACTTAAATTGATAAAACATTTAAATGTATCCAATTAAATACACACTCAAAGCTACAAGCAGTTGTGCAGCATTTGCCATTTTTTTTAATACTAAATAATTGCACATGTATCAAAACTGACTTCCCCAACAGCAACTTTCTAAGGCTTTGGATAGTCCCTGCTTGCCTTCCCCCAACTATATTTCAGTTGGCCTTGGCACCAACACAGTTGGCAGGTAAAAAAGCTATAGGGAGTTAGCCTGTTAGGTTAAAGCCTCTTGAAACACAAAGAAACCTAACACCTAACTAAACAACCGAATAATTTTTATGACTTCCTTGAAAAATTAGTACTCCCATTAATAAAAACTTGATCTTTTGGGATGAGGCTTGAGAGACATCTCAGTTATAAATATATCCTGTATCTTATTATATCATGAAAGAAAGCCCTTTTCAAAGTACTTTTCAAACTCAATTTCTGCAAATATTTGTCAGTCTATCTCTAAGACAGCGATCTCCAAGCAGTTTTAGAAACAAAAGTACCAAGATATTTCTCCAATATGTGATGATTGTCTGATGCCTGGATCACCTTGATCCTATTTAACTCATACATAAGATTTGCAATACAAGAAAGCCACATCTAAGGTGAGATGTTTTAAGAATCATTTTGTGATCTGGAAATCACCATGTAAAAATCAGTTAATATACAACTAAGAGTATTTTTTAAATTACTTTTTGTTTAATCGTAACTTCTGGTACACAGTTAAGTTACTTGGAAAAGTTTGACCCTTTTTAGGTTTGTTTCTAATCTCTGATCAGTGGAACCATAGGAGCCTGTAGTCTAGGGCTCATTTGTCATCACTACTGAGTATTGTCTGATGCCCTGGATATTTGTAGGTGTTTCCACCTTGGTTGTGAATATGAACTGATCCCAGCTCGTGAAAACCTTAGGAACTGTTCCGCTACTCCTTTCCAGTATTCTCTTCAGCTTTGGGTAACTCCTATGTGCATGTTCTGATCAGTAGGTTGCTGCACACACAGGGGGAACCCTGTGCACACCTCCAGAGCACCTTTGCTACATGACTCTCTTCTCCGGTCTCCAGCCCTGTGAGCACTAGCTGCTTTGTTCTCCCTGAATACACAACTCATTTTCTCCATCCAGGAAGACCACAAGGCTCCATTTGGTTTCTCCCTTCATGCTTTGCAGTCCAGAAATTCTGCAGACAATAGAAACTGGAGGATTGTAAAGCTTATGTCGATTTCTGCCCCTCCTTTCAAGGATCACTATTTTGTTCAATGTAAGAAAAGTAGTGTTTTACAGTGTCTATTTAAAAAAAAAAAAAAGTTTAAAATGGTAGGGTCATTCCAGTCCCCATTATTCCACTATGACCAAAAGCAAATGTTGCTATTTTTAAATTAATGTTGTATTATGTCTATCCTTGTCAAATTTATTGTGTTTAGTTTACTATGTTTGCCTTTGGTGTCATAGAAAAAAACCTTCCGTCTCTGTAAAGTTACATAAATATTATCCTCCACTTCTTCTAGGACTTCTATAATTTTCTTTTTTAATATAGTCTTTAAAATAGTAGGAATTTTGACATAAAGTAAGAGATGGGGTGATATATATATATAAACACACACACACACACATTGTTTTTTGACAGAGACAGAGAGACAGAGAGAAGGGGGAGGGCACAGAGCAGTCTCCATAGTTGACAGCATTAGTTTTCCATATAGTTTCACTGCACAGATGGACACAGGGCTGCTCTGGGCAAGAACTGGGCCAGGAGCCTCCCACATAGGCCCCATCAAGAACTGAACTGGGGGCACACCCCAGTTCAGCATGTGGGTCTGCATGGGCCAGGATTTGATCCTCGGGCTCCAGGGCTGCAAAGCAAGAGCTTAACCCACTGAGCCATCCCAGCTTCCCTATATTTTTGTGGTTATCAAGTTATTCTCAAACTTCTTTTGAATAATTCATTATTTTCTGTTAAAAGAATCATTTTATTCTTTTAATTTATTTTCTACAATAACATTTAAGTCTCTTTCAAGATCCACAATTTGTATTCATTAATGAGTTTGAGTATATTCACATCTTTTATATGCAGTATTTGTTATTATAGAATTATAATATACTTTAATAGTTTTAATCAGTGCTCTGTTAATTTTTTTGGAGGGAGATAAAATTCCCAAATAACATTTACATTTATTCTATTTTATGAATTTTAGGTAGCTTAGCCATTTTCCTTTATTGATCAACCATTACTGGACATTTAGCATCAGACAGAAACTAGCTTTGCAAAAATAAGTTCTGGAGTTTTTACTGTTTCCCTACTCACTTTAACTATTAAATTCACTAAAAGTTGTAGTCCTTTTGTAGGTTTAAATAAAGTTGTCTGTAAAATACCTGAAACCATAATGTTAAGGAAGTGGAAAGAATAAGAACATAGGCTTTTCTGTTTGTTTGTTTGTTTGTTTGTTTTGGAAGTATGCAACATCTTCCAAGGTTATTGTTATTTTTGTCTTTCTACCCCTTCTTTAGTTAATTTTGACAATTTTTATTTTTGTAGAAATTAATTTTACCCACAATTTAAATGTATAATTCTAAAATTGTAAAAATATTTGTTACATAATTAAAAGATTTTTCACATAGAGGTTGCTATAGTCTTCCCTAATTTGAATTTTTTTCTTTCCTGTTTCTTGATGGGAGTATATAATAGGCTGTCTAATTTTATTGATTTTTGCAATGCATTTTGAGTTGATTTTTTTTAATCAACCTATTCTTTTTTTTTGTTTTTGAGATCATTGATAACTCCATTCCTTGCATTAGAACATGAGAATTTTATTCTTTTTGCTCAATACTGGACTTCCTTTTTCTTCTCCTTTTTGCAAACGATCTTTTCTTCTCTTTTCTTCCTCTCTTTATGTTTTTCTTGCTTTTAAATATACTTTTATATGCCATGAGTATTTAAATGGCACCAGACCTGTCCTTCCATCACAAACAACTACAAAACTGAAAAAAAAAAAACAATGGAATATCTGTGTTGACACTGGACAGAGGGTCTAAGTGCTAGGAGAAAAAAGAAAGCAAATGGGACCAGTCTGATGATAGCCCCAGCTAACTGCATGGATGGACTTCCCAGGTCACAGCACAGAGTAAAGAAGCCAAGCTCAGTGTGATAGACTAGCTGAGTTGAGAAGAGAGAGATCAAAGCTTGAGCAAGCTGAGGGGCAGTGAAAAGGAAACTAAACAGGAAACAAGCTTCAAGAAAATTCCCTCGAGCTCATTTATTAATTTGATTATTTTCCTCAGATATTTGCCTTACATTTATCAATGCTACTAATTTGTCTTTTCTTATTATTTTTATTTCATCTTCATCACTTCCCCTAATTTTCTTAAATTTATTATATTAGTCTATTTCTAGTATCTTGGAGACAATATTACTTCATTTATTTCTCATTAATTTTCTGAGCTAATACAAATAAATCAGAGACCCACAGATCAAAGTTCTTGCACAGGATCAAGCTCTACAAACAATTTCAAGGCTACAAAGACACCAAAATACTCAGACAAAGCAAAGGTCTGGGAGCATTAAGGATAATTTCTCAGACACTTTCTTCTCATACCTAACACGTACTTTCTGGTCCAGAATAATAGGTGAGGTCCCTAAATGGAGTTCACAAGTTATTTAAAATAGAAGAAGGAGCATTAACATTGAGTGAAATTTCTCTTATACCCAGCAAGTTGTGTAGTTTATACATAATTTTCCAGTGAACCATGCCTCATATTTCCATTGATTTTGTCTTTATTTACTTTAAGTAATGCTTTAGCTAGTAATATTCTCCAAAGGGAATTCTATAGATAAGATTCTTCCTCCTTGCAAATAATACTAGTCTGTTTACCCAGAAGCCTCCTTGACAAAGAGATTAACCAGATCACCTGCCTGTTTCACCCCTCTGGGTATTCCCCTCCATGGAAGGGAGTATATGAATCACAAGCCAGCTGCTTTAATTCTTTTCTCTTGACTCTATCTCATTTAGTAATAAAATATTCAGAAGTGTTACTTTTTCTCCGAGGACAATGTTAGCCATGTATTTTATATATGCACATAATTAACAATTATATGACTACAGCTAACAATTATAATTTATCACTTCCATTTTTAAAATATTGTGTTAAGTAATAGTTTGGATTTTTGCTTTGAGTCGTTATTAAAGTGCATTTTAAATTTTATTTCTAGTATCATTCTTTCACATCGTTATGAGAGAATATATAGACTCTAACATTTCTACATTATGGATTTTACTAAGTATTCTTTGTGACTTTGTATATTAGCTATTTTCATAAACAATTTGGAAATTTTTTTTAAAGAGGCATTCTCTGTAGAATACAGAATTTAATACAGAGCAGCAATATCAATTTCATTAAAATAACATTCAGATTCTCCACCTCTGATTAGCAGTTATCAACTGGCTGCACACTGCAATCTCCTGGGAGGTTTTACAAACCAGTGATGTCTGGAACTGGAATCTGCACATTTAGAGACCCTCAGGGATGTCAATACACACTGAGAATTTATAGCCACTGTTCCAGACTCTTTTTTGTATTACTTTATAATAGTGTTTTACTTTATTTGTTAAAAACAGAGAAAAGCATATTAATATCTCCCATTAACTTTGTTAGAGTCCATTTCTTCTTGTCAGTCAGATAGTATTATTTCAGCACATTATGTGATTTAATAAAGTTAGATCTTTATTGTGAGAAATTATTCATGTAGATTTTTAATTGCTTTGATAGTTTATTTTTAATAGTATATTTCACTTTGAGAAAAAATATTTCATATCCCCCTCTCTTTTAGTTGTATGTGTATGCTATATATTTATTCATCTTTTTCTCTTAAACTTTCTGAATTATGCTTCTTTATCCAGGTTTCTATAAATATTTAAATGGATTAATTTTTTTTTTTAATCCTGTCTTATTTTTTTCCTTCTTTTAACTGAATTTTTTAATTTATAGTGATAATTCTATCATGTCTTTTTTTAACTACCACAACTAATTTGCTTTATGTTTTATTCTTATGTCTCCTTTTCATTTCAATCATTTTCTATCTCTTGATGTTTATATTATTTATTTATTTCACACTCTACTGATTTGGAAAAGAGAAGTTTTAATAATAAGAAGAAGAATTATTAAATTTAACAGCAGACTATGTCATTCATACCAAACTACCTATAAAAAGCACCTAGAAACACTGGACCAAATTTAAAAAAATAAAATGAGGTATTGGGAAAGCCACTAAGGCAATGACGATTTGTAGCATTTGAGATGACTTTTCCCTGTGGTGCATTTACTGATCTTAGAAAATATAGCTGAGAAGATGAGAAGAAAGTTTCAACAGAACTGAGGCTCTGGGGGTGGGGTTGGGGTGGTAAAAATTAGAGCACACTTCTCACCAAGAAGGGGTGTTGCTGACTGGCTATACATCAGGCAGAACTGTAAAATGGAAATAGGCTGTTTTTCTCAGCAACAAAAGACCAGCTTTATTTCAATAATAGTAATGGCTTGTGGAATTTTCTGTACATTTCAAATTCAACAAAACACAGCTATCATCTTTTTACATATTTAGCATTCTTTTAGAATTATCCAAGTTTAGCCTTAGTGCTTTGCATTCGTTCTTGCAGCTACAAGTTTCCACCAGGGATGGTTTTTCATCTACCTAAAGTATATTTTGTTTGTTACCAATTTGCTGGTGCTTAATTCTCAAAAATCTAGACTATCTGAGAAGATGTCTTTCACCATCATTTTTATAGTGTACATTTGCTGGGCATAGACTTCTAGGTTGGCAGTATTTTCTACATGCTACTTTGAAGATACAATCTTCTCTGCCTTCCACTGTTTCTTTTGAGACATCAGGTACATGACACATAGCATTCCCTATAAAGTGTTCTAGCAAAACATAAGAAACGAAATAAAAATCTTAATCAAGAGTAACAACCAATTAACAAAAAACTCAACAAATAAAATGTGTTGGCAAGGTTGTATAGAAAAGACAATCCTTGTGCACTTTTTGTGGGACTGCAAACTGGTATAGCCACTATGGAAAACAGAGAGATACTTCAAAAAACTAAAAATAAATATACTGTAAAACCCAGCAATTCCACTTCTGGATATTTATCCAAAGAAAACAAAATACTAATTTGAAAAAATATATGTATCCTTATGTTTATTACAGCATTATTTACAGTAGCCAAGATATAGAAGCAACCCAGGTATCCACTGATAAATGAATGGATAAAGAAGATGATATATGAAATATTATACAGCAATAAAAAATGAAATGTTGCCATCTGTGACAACATGAATGGATAGAAAGTGTATTACACTAAGTGAAATTCAGAGAAAAATGAATACTGCATGGCTTTTCTTATGTGTGAAAATTTGATTATAGACCAAATATTGTATGCTGAAAAACAGTTGTCAATTTTGTCAGGCACAGCAAAGACAGTATATTTTTGTAAGAAAGTGCCTTTTAAAATACATACTGATACATGTAAAAGTGAAATGGACCATCTTATTAATTTGTTTTAAGTTTCCTTAGTAAAGGGAAAAGAATGTATAAAAAAAGAGAGGGGAAGCCAGAATGACTCAATGGGTTAAGTATTCAATTTGCAGCCCTGGGGACCAAGGATCAAATCCTGGCCCCAGCCTGTGCAGACCCACATGCTGAACTGGGGAGTGTCCCCAGTTCAGTTCTCACTGGGGTGAGACCCTGGCTCAGTTCCTGCTCTGTGCAGCCCCGCCCACCTGTGGAATGAAACTATGTGGAAAAACCAATGATGTGCAACTATGAAGACTGTTCTGGGCCCTCCCCCTTCTCACTGTCTCTGTCTCTGTCTCTCTCTCTGTCAAAAACAATAAAAATAAATCTTAAAAAAAAGAGAGAGAAAGAGAGAAGAAGCAAATATAAGATCTTGACAACTATATTTGGGTGATGGTGTATGAAGATACACTGTACTTCGGTGTAAAAACTTTACTAAATATATTTTTTAATAAATATTTTTAAAGTAGACATTCATTTTATTATGATGTTTTCTGAGCTTTCTAAATATTTAATATTAATAGTCAATTTTATCTAGTATTATGTCTAAGCTTTAATGTTTAATATTTAACTCCAATCCATTTGTGTGTGTCTGTGTCTGTCTGTGTGTATGTGTGTGACAAAGAGAATAATATTAGAGGAAGATGAAAATTTATCTATTTGATTCAGTTCAACCAATATTTATTAAGTACCTAATCTTTGACATGTATTTGGGATATGAAGATAGATATGATGCAGTGAAATAATATCAGTTTATACCCAGTAAGTAGAAGTAAATGATTAACTTCTGTCAGGAAGGAATGAGAAACAGCTTTATACAGCTTTAAATTTAACAGCTTTAAATTTGCAATTTGAGCTGGGACTTTAAGAATGAATAAGATCTTGTTAAGAGGTGAGTATAAAAGTCCTCACAGGGGAAACACGGGAGTGAAGACAGTTTTGTAGAACTAAGCATCAAGGTTTGGGCAACTGCTATTAACTCTTCTGGAAGACAAATACAACAGAGGAGGTAAAATAAAATTGTGATACAGGCAATGGTCCTGCATCTCACATTCTCCTTCTCACATTCAAAAGCTGGGACAAACTTTGTAAGAAAGGAAGTAATTGGAAAGACTGAAAAAGGGAGATGATTATTCTGGTAACAGTGGGGAATCACAGAGAAAAAGTGCTAGGTGACTGAAATAAGTGAGGCAAGAACTAACCTGGGCCAAAACTGTTAGTGGTGATGATAATAAATAAAATAGTATTAACTTAAGAGCTATTTAACAATTGATTAGAGAAAAATTGTGAAAGAATGACTTCAAAACCACACCATTGGGATTATCTTTAGACCATATTTCCTGAAAGTGCCCTGGGTTTGATCTTTGCCTCCAAGTTGATTCTTTATATTATTTTCCATCTAAAGAGTCTAGTAGTTGTTGTTTTTTTTTACCAGCCAACATATAAAAGAACAAATTGATGACTGTGATAACATGGAGAGACTACAAAGAGACCCACCAAAACTCAGTCACTTGGTTTGTGAAAAAGTTCCACTCTAGTACATTAGTGAAATTATGGTTTTATCAATAACTGACGCTTGGATGATTGGATATTAATATGTTTTAAGCAGGACATACACATTCATATACACACAAAAGCACCAGCCAAAAGAAAAAGGATGATTAACTGGATCTCAATAATATTGAAACTTTTGTTAATCAAAAACAACACAAGAGAGTGAAAAGTGAGAAATATTTCTGATACAAATAACAGAAAAATGACTCATTCAGAATACAGAAAGGACTATAAAGAAAGTGTAGAAAACCAAATAATAAAATGGCCAAAGACTCTAACAGCTAATAACAGCAAAAAGTAAAGGATGTACCATTATCCAATAAACATACGGAAGGGTGTTTTAAGTCATTAGTTATCTTAGTAAATCCCAATTAATACAACAGTGAGAAATTACTACAGAAGCATTAGCATGGTAAATATTAAAACAAACAGATTCAGAAACAAATAAAGTGTCAACATCAACCATTGGCGAGGATTTGAATAACCAGAGTCCTCACACACAGTTGGGGAAAGTATAAATTTGAGTAACCGTTTTGAATACCGTTTGTTAATACCTACTGAAACTTAAAACATGTATATACCCTATTACGTAGAAATTCCAATCCTAAATGTTTACTTAAAATATAAGCATATATACATTCACAGATAAAGAATGCTGATAGCAGCAATATTAATAAAGCCAAAGTTTGAAAGCAATGGAAATGAGCTGAACAGAATGAATAAATAAATTTTGATGTATTCACACAATAAAATACTATATAGTAACGAGGGAAAGTAAACAGTTTCATGTAGCATGCATAAATCTTATTCAGCCATGTAACCATTCTGTCTATACTCATATTGACAATGGCTGGATTTTTTCCCGGACAGCCCTCATATGCATAATTACCTATGTAAGAATGCTTGTCTTACAGGCATGCACTGACTTATAGGCAATACATAATAAATGTTATCCATCATTTAAAGTCCATTTCAAGTCAATACCTTTTGTTATGAAGACTTCACAGCATATTCACTTAGATTTCTCTTTCCCAACGACCTCTAACACTTAAATTGATATATGCTGTCTTATAATATTCCTTAGATATTTAACACAGGCTACTTTTATGTCTCAGACTACACATTCCTGAAGGGTAAAAAAATATTTTGCATGCAATACAAATATGTATTTGCTATATACCCCAAAATACTTATCAAATCAATGTGTAAAATATTTTAGACAGGTGTCATCAACAATATATAACACAACGGTGCCAAGTGCTATCTAAGCACACAGATATATATTCACAGGATGCTCATACGCAAATCTAAAAATACAGGGCTCTTCTTGTTTTTTGAGGGATAAGTCACTATGGGAGTCATGGCTGCCTCCTACCACAGAAGTCACAAAGAGCTGTTTCACTTAGTCTTCTCTGGGCCAGGGCAAAGATTCAAAATGCAGGCTTGACCAATTAGATGTGATACAAAGAAGTGTAAGGGTGAAACTATATTTTCTATTTTCAGGATTTAATACTCTAAATTTGGTTCTATTCAACAATGCAATTTAGCTTAAAATATTTTAAGTATTTTTTTTCTTCATTTCCCTCCCCTCTTGCCTGCCTTAATTAATGGTCCTATTTTTCCCAAGGCTACACGCATACCACGCTAATCTAGTTAATCAGCAGAACACTAATGTGCGAGAAACTTAGTCTGCCCAGCCATACAGATACCAGCCATGGGGTTACAATTCTGGACTGGATTCTCTGTCACAAGACATATGAACCACTCCTAAGACTGGGTTCAAGATAACCATCATGGGACCAACCAGATGTCAGGAGATGTTCTCTGGATGAGCCCCATGACTACTTCACTTTTCCCTTTGTTCTGCTTCATCCTACTTTTCTATAAAACCTTCTGGCTGTCCAAAGAACAGAGAGATGGCCTTTGAGGACAGGAGTCTCACCATTTTCTCAAAATGCTGGCATTTTAAATAAATCTACTTTTCTTTCCATCAAATCTCAATTATTGGCTTAGGTGCAGCAAGTAGCCGACGCCTTAGCCCAGTAAGAGAAGTGAGGACATAGATTCCTTTCCAGCACCAGCAGTGAGAGCATTTGCACAGACGGTGGTGGTAATGAAGAGGGCTCCTGAGGGATATTTTTGGCTGTGGTTTGCACTGCTTAGGGGCAGACTCCTGACCTTTCATCACTTCAGCTTTCTAAGAAATCTATGACCCACCTAGCATCTTTTCAATCATCCTTCTTTTATTTATATTACAATCATTTGTTTTTAGTTGAAAATAAAAACTCTTTAGGGATATATTTGTGTGTGTTCCATGTCAATGCCACACAGTGTTCGATTTTTAGCAATTGAAAAGTGGAGGCTATAAATGATTTTTACTTCTTCAACCATTTATATGAAGCAGTTCTTGTTCTGTTGTTTACTAAATAGACTATATTACTTTTTGCTTATTTTCTTGTTTACTAATATAATTGTTACTAGCTCATTGTAGAAATTGAGTCATTTTCAGAATGACTTTTTCCAGTATCAAGAATGTGTAAATATTTAGCTATAACTTATTTAAACTTTTAAGTTTTTATTATTATTTTTTAATTTTACTCATCTCCTAACAAGGATATGGTATGAGAAAAAAAAATTTTAACTATATTTTTCTAACTGATCAGCCAGTTACTTGATGCTAGTATTCAATCACTTTTCTATTTCAAATTATCTTGAATTACCATCTTTATAAAGTATATTAAATTTATATGGGTATCTAAACTTCCTTATGGATGTTTTTCCCAATTTCAACAGTCTATAAGTTTACTCCTATACTAATTTATCCTCATTTATTTCAACTTTATAATTTAATGTTTTTGATTAATCAGATAGTATCTTATGTTCACTGAAATAAGTTATTTAATATCTGCAATTTATATCTACTTCCTCATTCTAATATTAATTTTTTTTAAGATTTATTTTATTGTTTTTGACAAAGACAGAGAGAGAGACAGAGGCAGAGAGAGAAAGAGAGACGGGGGAGGTCCCAGAGCAGTCTCCATAGTTTTATGACATCAGTTTTCGACATGGTTTCATTCCACACAGGTGGGTGGGGGCTGCAAAGGGTAGGAATTGGGCTGGGGGCCTCCCATATGGGAGGCACGCCCCCTCAAGCCAGGGACCCAACTGGGGGGTGAGAACCAAACTGGGGGCCTCCTGCATGGGAAGCACATCCCAGTTCAGCACATGGGTCCACACGGGCTGGGGCTGGGACTCAATCCTCAGTCCCCAGGGCTGCAAAGCAAGTGCTTAACCCATTGAGCCATCCCAGCTTCCCCTTGCTTTTTGAAATATATCTTTTTTTTTCAATTACCTTTGTAAGAAGTTTATCTATAGCATTGTCCTTAAATAACCAGCTCTTGACTTTATTCATCAATTTTATAGTTTTCTTATCTACTAATCATGGTTTATTTGAATATATTTTATTTGAATAAGTAATATCTATTTCAACCAATCCTATTTACTCTAAGCCCTTCGGGTTTGGTTCTAATTTTTTGAACCTCAGATATGTTATTTTCTTATTCTTTGATTTATACTAATTTCAGCTATTATTTGTCTTTCCCCAAATTCAAATAGGCACATTTCACACTACTTCATGGCCTATTTTATACATCACAGTGAGGCCATCCTTCTCTTTTGGGGCTGAATCTGTCTAATAAAATCATTTGCTCTTGCATGTATGATATTGTTTCTTAATCTGGAAAGTTTGCATTTATCTAGCTTTCCTCCCCTGGTAGATTGAATTTACTAGAAAAAGAAACCAACTTCCCAAACAACTTAGTACAGTGGTCAAGAAAGAGTCTTTTTATGAGCCATTAACAAACATATATTAATCTTTCACCTATTTTATTTACTTCATCATCTATATTTTGATATATGTGAGATACCATATTCAAATTAGAAATATGTTATCAGTAGGTTAAAATGTCAAGTCAGGAAGAAAAAAAAACAAATCAGTCAGATCCAGAAGGAAAAAATGGAATGAAATTGTATAGGCAAGAGAATCTACATATTTACAAAATCTAAGAGATAAATTTACTTAGGGTTCTGTCAATCATCAAAGCAAAAATTGAATAATGATTGGCACTTTCCATGAGGAGAGTGTGTAGTGTATTTAGTATATGTTGCATTATACATATAAAAGAACATGTAGATAAGTTGCAATTCTTGATATTTAGGGTCATAATAGCTAGAACTATAAGGTATGTACCCAGAAAAAATAAAGAAAACAAGCAGCTTTATCATAAGGGCAAATAAGTGGCCTAAAGCACAGAGAGAATAAATCACAACTGGCCAAGGAAGTGGGAAACATAACTTGAGTCACTTAAGTACAATTTTACATGAAACCCTAGGGAAGGTTAAACCTCAGACAAGTTTAATATCATGGCAAAAGATAGGAGCAATAGCAAGAATTCTGCTAAGCTGTACTGTAGATTTTATATTATATGTAAAGCAAGAATGGGCAAATCTGTATCAGAAGCTGTACATAGGTAAAATAAACAAAACTATAACACCATCTCTTTCTCATTCCAGACATTCCATGTCAATATGGAGTAGCACTGCTATAGGTTTAACCTACAATGGAACGTCATGACGCTCCATTCACTGAGAAATTTCCAATTCAATTAAAAGATAAGATTAAATCATTACCATATTCAAGAGAACCCTTTCATAGAGTGCTTATTATTGACTGAGAAATAGATGTAAAACTCATAAATTTTTGTGATTCTGCAATTTATCAACCTTATAATTAGTGAAACATCTAACTTGAAAATTCCTGCTGTTTTCCAATAAAAAACTAAAAGTAGGGGAAGCCGGGATGGCTCAGTGGGTTAAGCGCTCACTTTGCAGCGCCGGGGACCAAGGATCAAATCCCGGCCCCGGCCCTTGCGGACCCAAATGCTGAACTCTGTCTCTGTCTCTGTCTCTGTCTCTGTCTCTCTCTCTCTCTCTCTGTCAAAAACAATAAAATAAATAAATAAATAAATAAATCTTTTTAAAAAGTATTGGGCAGATCCAACCAGTTACGTTAACACTACATTCAAGAACAGTTTATTCTCAAAATATGTGTAATTTATTTGTTTTCCACAAAAGACCATAAACCATTAAAAGAAATAATCTAGTATACAAAGGTTTCAGTTATCTGCAATGCCATGAAGGCAAACAGACATGGAAGTGTTTAAAACACAGAAGTATAATGGTCAGTAATGCCTGCATGGAAATGCTTTGAAAATAGTCAAAAAAGGTCCTTCAACAATGCAAATACAGGTAACAAAATGCTAAATTGGAATTACATGGCTTCTAGATGAGTATAACTGGTTTTGCATTCTTGAATGAAGTATCTTTACTGTTTGCTTCTTCTTCATGGGATGTTAAACATTTAGAACAATTCATGAAGCCATAAACGTGCAAGATTTCTTTTCCAGCTTAAGCTAAGTCAAGGCAATCGTTATTTTTTACTTGTCTAGTCCACACCATTAAAATCAGTTTATCATTGACTGAAGTGACCATAGTTATTCCTCTAGAGTACTGTTATAATGATCCTTTTTTATTTTTATTTCCTACTTTACTGTTTTGCTAAAATCAATATTTGCGGCTTCATTAAATTGACAACTAAATCTAAAATGTGCTTGCTATCGTTCAAAATGCAAATGACTCTTTGGTGCTCTATGAACTAAAAAAAAAAGTAAATACATCAAGGCTATTATAAATGTATGAGGGCTGTCCAGCGAGCCTACGGAAAAAAGCCAGCCATAAATGCTTCTATTTTTCATATGACATGGCTGGATAGTTTCCAGATAGCCCTTGCATATTTATTTTGAAATTTTTACTTAGCAGGTTTCTTTATACTTCTGTAGATAAGTCTTTTATATGCATATAAATTAGAAAATATATTGTTTGATTTAGCTTGCTACCATTATTTCTGCAAGAAGTAAAAACCAAATAAAATTAGAAAATAGTCAATAGGGATGATATATGAATTATGATTTCTACAGTCATGTACAAATACTAAATTTGTTCTCAGTTTTTTTCCCATCATGTGAATTTGAGCAAGGAATCGTAAGACTACAAGGTGAGAATTTGCCTTATTTGTCACCACACAGCTGGGTTTTGTCATTTTCTACATTAATAGGATTTTGTGACTGAGTGACCTTGTTAATACAGCAATATGTTTTCTGCCATATCATCAATAACAATCTTCTAAATAGGTAAAACTAGCATTTTTAAAAAGTCACACTTGATTTCACTGCATTTTTTTCTTACTTTAGGAAAAGAAAACAAGTTCCATTATATCTTAATACAACCACTACTGTTTTTTGGTTTTTTGGTATTTTTTAGAAAGCCAGTGAGTGTGGAAAATGCAACATGCTGAAATAAAGAGCTGAAAACCTCCTGTCTGACAGCACAATCAAATGGAGACATCTGGGTCATTGGCAAAGTATTAATTAAACAACAGTGGTGATAATGGGGGGGGGGGGAATATTTTCTACCAGACATGGAAAAATGAAATCAGGAGACCTGTAAAAAACCTCTAAAAATTACTACAAGAAATGAGCTGTATAAGATGGCTAGAAGTCATTTTGTATCTTCTTCAGATCTTTGAATCCACATCATACTATGTGAGTTTCTCTTAATCATATCAGTCAATTCTCCATAATTTCATATTAGAGAGCTTGCTTCCAAACCAAAAAGTGTGCTAAAAGCAGAAAAGACTACCCATTGCTAAAGGAAGATCAAGAATTCCAGTAATTTCCCTCTTCAGCTGCTAGAAACTCTTGCTCTTCAGGGTTAAATAATCTATACTGGAAGTATTTAATATGTTTCCCTTGCTGACCTGTCATTTTCCAATTCCTGACTAGTTAGTCTTCATCATCAAATCCTTGAGCTCTCTGGAAACTTTCTACAAAAAAATATTTCCCGGGGAAGTCAGGATGGCTCAGTGGATTGGACGCTCACTTTGCAGCCCCAGGGACCAAGGATCGAGTCCCGTCCCCGGCAAGTGTGGACCCATGTGCTGAACTGGGGAGTGCTCCCAGTTCAGTTCTCACCGGGGTGAAGACCCCAGCCCAGTTCCTGCCCTGTGCAGCCCCGCGCCCACCTGTGGAATGAAACTGTGTGGAGGAACGGATGATGTGCAGCTATGGAGACTGTTCTGGGCCCTCCCCCTTCTCTCTGTTTCTGTCTCTGTGTCTCTGTATCTCTCTCTCTCTCTGCCAAAAATTAAAAATATTTCCCTCAGTAATACTCTTTTAGGTAACTCATTACTTTCCAGGACCCTTACTCATTTCTCTATTTCTTGTTATTATCATCAGTATCTTTAAATCAACCGTATCTCCAATTCCCACTCCTTTCACACAGCCTCATCCTTCGTACCATGCTATCTTCTCTATCCTATGTTGACCTTCAGCTAGCTTTTCAGCATAAGCTCACGGTTTCTTCTTGTGCTCACCACAGTTGATCCAAAAATCCCTTAAGTGTATATAGGAAATCACAGGAATAGCAAAGCCTAAATGTAATTTTGCTTAAAATAGAAGCTGTGAGAAATGACAGTTTAAGCCACTCAACCAGGTATTTTATTAAGACAGCTCAAGTACAATGTCCAAATTTCCCCTTTTTATAAGAAAACCTGTTACATTGGATTAGGTCCCACCGTAATGACCTCATTTTAACTGTAAAGACCCAATCACCAAATTATGTCACTTTCTTGGGCTTAGGATTCCAACACATCTTTTGGTGGGAAGGACACAATTCACCCTTTAGCACAGGGGTCCCCAACCCCTGAGCCATGAACGGATATTGATCTGTGGTCTGTGAGGAACTGGGCCACATCTCAGGTGAGTGGCTAGTGAGCAAGCAAAGCTTCCTCTGTATTTACAGCCGCTCCACGTCACTCACATGACTGCCTGAGCGCCACCTCCGATCAGATCAGGGACAGCATTACATTCTCATAGGAGCGCAAACCCTATTGTGAACTGCCCATGTGAGCAATCTAGGTTGCATGGTCCTTATGAGCGTCTAATAGCTGATGATCTGAGGTGGAGCTGAGGCGGTGATGCTAATGCTGGGGAGAAGCTGCAAATACAGTTTAACATGAGCAGAGAAGTTTGACTGCACTGTCTTCCACAAAATCGGTCCCTGGTGCCAAAAATGTTGGGGACTGCTACATAGCACATACCAAGCCTGAAGCACACCTGTCATTTTCTGAGGAACCCTTCATTTGGAAAATTCTAACTTGTTAAGTTGATGTATAAGACTACTAAAGAGATCCCGGAAATTAATTGACCTGGATCAGATGAAAAGGCATCAGCAAAAGACTAACAAGTAGGAATCTCTGAAACACTGTATTTCATAATACCAATTCCAATACCAATCCATGACATAATTCTTTTCATATTAACAGAAATGTCAACATCCTACAGTTATATCCTAAACGCTACCTTCACTTCAAACACAGAAGCTGACAGAAGATGAACTCAAACCTGATCTCACTCTACCAGTACGGCCTCAGGGAGTTCCTGCCAGAAGAACACTGGGTGTTCCCTCATTCATGAAACTCACAGCAGAAGACTTGGGCTCTGATGTTTTCCATCCAAACAGTGCATCCGTTCTGACTCCTGCCAATTTTTTATTACATACACAGTTCCTCTTATGCCACATGATTTGCGCAGTTTCTCTCTTAAGCACAATAAGCTCACATAGACCATAGATTATCAGTGGGAGCATTGTCATCCCAAAGAGGGTAAAAATGGGAGGAAGGTAAAAAATAAAATCTTACTCTTCTTATGTATAAAGCACAGAAGTGCATATAACATAAAAACAAATATATTACACCAATGGTATTAAAATTCCATGGGGAAGGAGACAGTGATTAGGGAAATAATGCCTACAAAGGCAAAAGATTGCTTCAGGAGGTGATATTAAAAAAAAAAAAAGGTTGAAAAACACTGAAATGCAGTAATGACATGTCATCTAGCTATGGCTCCTTTTAAGCATCAAACATCAAATTTCAACCCCAAAACACCTGTCCCCACCCTTACCTCTTACATAGCCTGTGCTCTGTTCTGGCTCATTTCCCTCACTTCTTTTACTTTATTAAAAATGAACATCATATAGAAATTCTACATTGAATTCTTTAAATGGAAGTTCCCTTAGTACATTCAAATGTTTGTTTACAAATAATAATAGATGGCAGAATAAACTAGAGGACAGGAAAATACATCTCAAGTATTAGGACATACCTTCAGTGGAACAATTGTTTAAGAAGAAAACGATGTAGTTATAATTCAATAGTAAGAAAATTGGAAAGAAAAAAAAAAAACGGAATTGTTTTCCTAACAAAGTATTTTACATGATGTGTATATGTTAATTTTCTTAGCTCATATTGTTTCAAGAAGCATAATATATGTTACTGCACATATTAAAATAACATATATCATACAGTGTGATACAGCCATGAAAAAGCAAGCTGATATAAGAGAGGTCAAGGCCTATTCCAAGCCTTCACTTAGAATATTATGAAAAACCACAAACAAGCAAACACCCTTCACAACTCCTGTTCATTCTTAGGAAGATAAGAAAAAAATATAACCAATTTCAAGCAGGTAGCAATAATATTAACATATTTCAGAAAATGTGCCAAAATGTGAGTAATGTTCTCCCTTTAACTGTTTTTTCTTTGTTTTTCTGAAAAGAAAGAAAATACAAAATAGCCTTTTAAATTTTTTTATATTATGTGCTTAGGCTTTTTGCTATTTATTTTTCCCAGAGTAACCAAGCTTCTGACTTGTTACAAAGAAAACTTAATATTCAACTCATTTAGTCTCAATCTTAATTAAGCCTAAAAAGTGGGGACTGTGGCTTTTTAGAAATCTGAAGGGTTCGTCATGAGCCACCCTGTTAGCTGTCACTTGGTCCAGGAATGAGCAGTCATGAGGTTGTTTGAAGCTCAGATGCT
>PVKE010028409.1:0-20925 GCA_004027555.1 Craseonycteris thonglongyai | reverse complement strand
AGTTCTGTCAGTCCCAATCAAGAGTCAAAATGACGTTGCTAACCTTTCTTGATACAGAGGGATTGTTCATATAAATTTGTACCAACTGGACAGTCACCCAAGTTGACTATTTGGAAGTGCTGAAAAGGCTTCATGGAAAAGTGAGACAATAACAACCTGAACCGTTTGCCAGCAACTCATGGCTCTTGCATCACGATGATGTAGCAGCTCACATGGCACTGCCTATGAGAGAGTTTTTAGCCAGTAAATGAATAACCTTATTGGTACTCACCTGTTCTGGCCCCAATGATATTTTTCTTTACCTGAAGATAAAGGAACTATTGAAAGGAAGACATCTTGATGGCTTTCAGGACGTCAAGGGTAATATGATAATGGACTTGATAGACATTCTAGAAAGAGTTCCAAAATTGCTTTGAAGGATGGATGAAATACTGGCGTTGGTGCATACATAGCTTCCCAAGGGGAGTACTTCGAAGGTGACCATAGTGATATTCAGCAATGCAGTATGTAGCACTTTTTTAATGTGTGTTTGTAAACTTAGTTGTCAGACCTCATTTGTGTCTTTGAGCCTAAAGAATAGCAAAACATTTTAGGAAAGCAGGGTACTGTAAGCCTTAAGATGATGCCTTGCATGTCTGTCTACAACTTCCAGTTTGATAATCATTTGATTATTAGGTAACTGGTTAACACATTGCGTATGGATCACGAGAATCTTTGTTTTTTCTGAGCCATGCGTTAAGGATGGGTAACGAGAATTCTCGTTTATACACTTGACCTTTTATTTTTCTTGCAAGATTTATTTAATTAATGAGGTTTGGTTGACATATAACGAGCAAATATTATCAATGGATAAATTTACGTAAGTACAAAAAATTTAATTGAAAAGTTATAAATAATATGGAAGCAATAGCATTTTAAAGAGAAGAGCTCATTTTAACATGGTCTCATTTAAATACCTGCTGGAACAGAGGGGTATGAGGGTTTTAAACCCTGCTGTAAGCAACGTGTTAATCATGAGATGATTACCGTAGACGTTTTTTGTTTACCTGCTCTATAATGGTGGGAATCTAAATAAAAGATGGTCACTTGCTCTCACAGTTTACAGTAAAGCAAAAGGCTCTCAAGTGAGAATCTACAGTTTAGTGTGATAAGTAGCTCTCTCTAAATGGAAGACTCTAATATTAAATAATGAGGCAAATCATCACTATATATTTTATGCAAGGGTACATGTAAAAGAAACTTCAAATGTAAACTAAAAGACTTAAAAAGAGAGTCTAAAATGAATACAAACAAGATGGAAAAAGCTGACTCTAGGGGTATGTGGAAGCCCTTGCAGAGAAAGTAACGTTTAAAATGTCTTTGAAAGACCAGTGAATATTTTATGGGCTGAGAATGTGGAATATTAGGTAAAGGAAATAGCATGTCCAAAAGAATAGAGGTTTTAAAAGATTATGATGGTTCCTGTGGAGAGTAGAAAGTGTTTTGGTTGTACTAGAGGTTAAGTTCCCTCTGTGGGAACTGGTGTGAGAAAAATTATGAAAGAAGATTGATTCTAGTTTCGAAGGTTATTGTATTTGCTTAATATTATGGAGGGGATAGAGGGAAGAAAGGCTGGCGAGAGTGAGACTAGTACGTAGATTATTGCAATAGTATAGGCAGAAAATGATGAGAATTTAAGGAAAGGCATTGAGTGAGAGTGTACATGGGATGAGTTCTGTCTGAGACATTTTAGTAGAGTGGAGTAGAGGGGAAATGGCATGGAGGCAGTTTGGAGACAGATGTTCTGGGTTTAACAATGTTAGCTACTTATTAACTCTATAATCCTAGTCAAATTTACTCTCAGCCTCATTTTGCTATCTGTAAAAGACAGGTAGTAATCCCTTCTGAATAGAGCTGATATGAAGAGTAAATGTAATAAAATATTTAGATTTGGTAGGCTACTCAAAACCTGTATACAATGTTGTTATGACTTCAAAGAAAGGGAAAGGAAAAAGTTGTAGATGACCGTGAAGGCTTCTAGCTGGGTTGGTTGTGAGTCTTAGAATTTGATTTTGGATATATTAAGTCTGAGCTGCATTTGTGATATCCACATTGGGAGCTCCAGGAAGCAGTTGGAAAGAGATTGGAGGTCAGATAGAAGTGACATAACAGAGATTTGAAACAATCGCTATGGGAGATTCAATGGGAACCCCAAATGGACAGTGTTGTCTCCCTTGTCTCCTGCCAGTGTCCTGCACGTCTCTCAGATTCAGAGAATGAAGAACCTTCCCGAGGCAAGATGACACAGACACATCGCTCAGCATTTGTTTCCAAGAACAACTCCTACTCCTTAGCTTTCCTGGCAGGGTAAGAGACTGATACTGAATTCAGTCAAGGTTCTTTCGTTTTTGGGTATGAGACAAAAATTTTGTTGTGGCTACTTTGGGGAGGTGGGGATTGGTTTTCAAATATGGTTTAGGGACAAGGGGATGACCTGAATGTTTAAAGAAACATTAAATTTTACCCGTTTCTGGTATCCTCAGGGTAAGATTGTGCTAATTGCTTGGCTGCAAAGTGTGAACTTTCCATCCTGGAAGGAAACAATAAGCCCTTCCTCAGATGATAATATCCGTGGATTCTCTCTGTGGAATTTTTTCTCTTTAGTAGGAAGTGAGGCCAGAGTTGATTTTATTTTCAGTGCCTAGAACTACAGTATATCTTGATAAGTTTCAAGAAGGCAAACTGCAGTTTTTAAGACCCTTGCCAAGGAATCTCTTGATCCTTTGACTTTGCAGGCCCTGGGGAGGAGAGGAAGGAGGAATTGGATTGGATTTTTGGATGATTGGGGAATAATGAAAGGAAGGGAGGGAAAGAGAGAAGGAAAGAGGAAAAAATGGAAGGTAGGAAGGAATATATTCAACACATTTTGTGAACAGCTACTACATGCTATGCTCTGTTTTAATATAAAGATGAAGAGACAATCTTTACCACATTTTGTTATCTTTTTTGTTTGTAGCTGGCATTGCTCACCCTTATTTCTAGGGTTTCTCTCTTCCTGTTCAGTAGGCACTGTGAAGTAGATTTCTTGCTGCCTCTATAGACATACAACTGGACCCTTTTTATCTTAATGCTTTCATTACAGTCATTAATAAATATGACCCAAAAAAGCTACCAAGTTTAAGAATGTTATGAAGTATATACTATTGTGATCCCTGATATAGTTTTTGTATCTGAATCCTTTTTCTGTATATGCTTTTGGAGCACTCTGATTTCCTGTTGTTTCTAAGAGTAAAATTCACTAATTCTGCTTCCCTTAAATGCTGCTCCTTCTCTAGGTAATGGTAACTCCTTCCAAGAAGGCCCTTTCCTAAAATATTTATTTACTCATTTGACATTTATTGAATAGACACTGAATTGTAGTGACTTGGGCTTGGTTGATGTGATCAGGACCCAACAAATAAGATGTAAGCCAGTATACTTTACATTTATGATGAAGATGAAATTCTTGCTTTGTGCAGATGAGCATCAACTATAGATGCCCTCTAAAGTTAGGAAAGATTCTTGACTAAGAATTGTCAGCTGCTGATTGATTGTGTATATGGATGCCCAACCCCCATTTATAGCAGGCATATCTCAGTGATTATAAGAGGGATCTACTGAAGAGAAAAAAAGAGATCGTATCATTCTTCCAATCAAGTCACAATAAATACTTCCTGAAACAGATAAATGTTGCTTTAGGCAATTTATGATTAATTAATTAATATCTCATAATTTGGAACGACTTGGAAAAAAAATTTTTTATTAAAACCCAAATATGATGTGGCTAAACTACTCCAATTAATAGGAGTGGATATTAAACAGGTGAATTACTTATTACCAATTCCAGTCTCTACACTTGTAATTCATTCTTTTAAAGCTGGTAGCAGGTTAATATGTTATTACTTAGACGTGCCTATCAAGGAACTTAGAAAATTCTTCTCTGAAGGGCAAAATGTAAAGCATATAATGGTGAGGCATGCTTTTGATTATATATGGCTCTGGAACATCTGTAATATATCTTCTTTTCCTGCTCCTTGGCCCATCCTTGCCCTTATCCTATACCATTGAGCCACAGTGGAACCAATTTATAGGAAAATATTCACTTAACATTTAATTATAAAGAAATGTTTTTGATCAGTATTACACATTTCTAGATTTTGATATTCATTTTTTCCCAAATATCCCAGGTTGTAGGCAGAGTTCAGTTATTAATATAGTTATTAGAAAAATTGGATTTGGTTGGTAGGAAATAGTTTGCTGATATCATGGAAATCTTAGGTTGGAAAATCTATTATGATAATATTATAGCATCTCTTATTTAGTTAACATGCTTTTTTATTTAGGTAAGAAAATATTAAGTTCCAATTGCAAATAAGTGATATTTAGGAACACAATATGGAGTTGTTAGTGCTGACAATAAGATGTAGCATTATGGATATATTGAAAAAGAATTAGCTTGGTGACTGTTGCACAACAATGTGACTGACTGTAAACTTAAAATGGTTAAAATTTACCTCAATAAAAAATTAAAAGAATTAATATTATTAATAGTTTTTGGATACTAGGGCTGTCAAAAAAAATCCAGCCAGCTATACATGCCTCTATGTTTCATATTACATGGCTGGATACTTTTCAGATAGCCCTTATATTTCAAATGTTTTTTTTTTTCTGTTAACAACAAAAGGTTTAATATGTTAGTTTTTTCTAAAAGAGTGCTCATATGTAAATGATTTTAAAGTTTTTACAACTATTTAAATCAAATAAATCTGCATTTGTTTTACTTACCTACTTTATAAACTTTTCTTTCTTAACCCCAAAAGCATAGGAGGTGAGTGAGCAGGCCAGATAGGGTGGTTATTTTGGAGGAAATCTATCAATAGATTCTAGCCATGAGTCTTGCCAGCAGTTCAGTTTGTTTTCATTTGAAAAATTCAAAGAACATCCAAATTGAGAATGAAGAAGTTAAATTGTCACTTTCTGTAGATGTCATGATTCTTTACATAGCAAACACTAAAGACTCCACCAAAAAACTAGTAGAAACAAAGGAATATGAGGTATGATTAAAAAAATACAGTGAATGTTTAAATAAAAAATATTTATTACAGTGAAAGACACATTGCCATTGATTCCCCTCACTTTGAGCACACTTATCCATCATTCTTTTTTTTGTTGTTTTTTTAAATTTATTATTAAATTTACTGAGGTTACATTGGTTGGTAACAATTAGATAGTTTACAGATGTACAAGTCCACATCACATCATTCATGCATCGTATTATGTGCCCATCACTCAGTATCAGTTCCCCTTCTGTCACCTTATATCTAGTGCCCCACTCCCACCTCCCCCCTATCCATCATTCTTGCCACTTTCTGAAGCAGTTCTGAAAGTCCTCTTTCACATCTTTAGTTGTGCTATTGTGGCTGTCTCCGTGTCCTGAATCAATTTAAAACGTTTACCTTTCATGGTCATTTTGACTTTGAGGAAGAACCAGAAGTCACATGGTGCCAAATCTCGTGAATAAGGTGGATGAGGACACATTGTAATGTTTTTATTTGACAGAAATTGCTGTACCAGAAGCGATGTGTGATCTGAATCAATTCAGGACATCAAGGCAGCCACAACAGCACAACTAAAGATACTTAGGATTTCCAGAACTGCTTCAGAAAGTTGGCAAGAATGATGGGATAAGTGTGTTTGAAGCAAGAGGGAGTATTTTGAGGGAGATTAAGTGTCTTTTTTTTTTAAATATATTTTATTTATTTATTTATTTATTTTTGACAGAGAGAGAGAGAGAGAGAGAGAGAGAGAGAGAGAGAGAGAGAGAGAGAGAGAGATGCAGAGACAGAAACAGAGAGAGAACTGAATTGGGGGAGCTCTCAGTTCAGCATATGGTTCTGCACGGGCCGGGGCCGGGATTTGATCCCCGGTCCCCGGTGCTGCAAAGTGAGCGCTTAACCCACTGAGCCACCCCGGCTTCCCCAGATTAAGTATCTTTCACTTAATTTTATTTAAACAGTCATGGTATTTTTTGATCACACCTCATACAGTAAAGTTGTAGGATACAAACTAATGTACAAAAATCCATTGCATTTTTATATGCTAACAGTGAAATATCAGAAAAATAAACAGAAAAGATACCTTTTACAATTGCAACAAAAAGAATAAAATACCTAGGAATAAACTTAACAGAGAATATGGACCTATACCCTGAAAGATATAAGACACTATTAAAAGAAATTGAAGAAGACAAAAGAATGGAAAGATATTCCATGTTCATGGATTGGAAGAAGCAACATAGTTCAAATGGCCATATAACCCAAAGCAATATACAGATTTAATGTAATCCCCATCAAAATCCGAAAGGCACATTTTCGTGAAATAGATTTTTAAAATCATCAGATTTGCGTAGATTTACAAAAGATCCCAAATAAGCAAAGCAATCTTACAAAGAAAGAATAAGGCTAAAGGCATCAAACTCCTCAACCAATTCTTACTACTAAGACAATAATCAAAACAGCATGGTATTGGTAGTAAAACAGACACACAGACCAATGGAATAAAACTGAAAACCCAGAAATAAACCCACATAAATATGGACAGATAATTTTCAACAAAGGAGCTAAAATAACATACAGTGATTCTGAGCTTTAAATGCTAAAGGAAAACACATTTTATAAATGTGAATAGTTATTGATATTTCAGTATCCTAAAATTAAACTGAAAGTTTTATTAAAAAAAAAAAAAAAAAAAGACAGTGAAGAAAGCCTGTTCAGTAAATGGTGCTGGGAAAATTGGAAAGCCATGTGCAAAAGAATGAATCTGGACTGTGAATTGTCACTATATACCAAAATTAACTCAAAATGGATCAAAGACCTGAAACAATAAACTGCATAGAAGAAAAACATTGATACTAGATTTATTGACCTTGGGTTCAGGGAGGAATTTATAAATTTGACTTCAAAAGCAAGGGAAGTAAAAGCAAAAATAAATGAATGGGATCACATCAAATTAGAAAGCTTCTGCACAGCAAAAGAAACTATCAACAAAATAAAGAGGCAGCCAGCCGAATGGGAGAAGATATTTGCAAACAGGATCTCCCATAATGGGCAAATATCCAAAATATATAAGAATTCAACAACAAAAACTAAACAAACCAATTAAAAACTGGGCAGAGGGCCTGAACAGACACTTATCCCATGAAGACATACAAACAGCCAATAGATATATGAAAAGATGTTCAACTTCACTAGCTGTTAGGAAAATGGACATCAAAACCACAATGAGATATCTCATCACACTTGTTAGAATGGCTAGCATCAACAAGACAAATAATATATATTAAGCTGTGGAGAAAAAGGAACCCTCATATACTGCTAGTGGGCATGTAAATTGGTTTAGCCTCTATGGAAAACAATATGAAAGTTTCTCAAAAAATTAATAGAATCACCGTATGACCCAGTAATCCCTTTTCTGGGTGTCTACTCAAAAATTCTGAAAATTTTTATCTACAAAGATATATGTAGCCTACTGTTCATCGCAGCATTATTCACGGTGGTCAAGACATAAAAACAACCAAACTGTCCTTTGTTAGAGGACTGGATGAAGAAGATGTGGTACACATATACACAATGGACCATATTACTTGGCCATAAGAAAAGATGAGGGGAAGCCGGGATGGCTCAGTGGGTTAAGTGCTCACTTTGCAGTGCCGGGGACCGTGGATAGAATCCCGGCCCCGGCCCGTGCGGAACCATATGCTGAACTGGGAGCTCGCCCAGTTCAGTTCTCTCTCTGTCTCTGTATCTCTCTCTCTCTCTCTCTCTCTCTCTGTCAAAAATAAATAAATTAATAAATAAAAAAAAATATATTTAAGAAAAGATGAAATACTACTGTTTACAAAAATATGGATGTATCTTGAGATTATTATGCTGAGCGAAATAAGTTGACAGAAAAAGTAAAAAATTGTACTCATATGTGGGATGTAAAACTGAAAGCAACAAAGATACAAGGCAAACAAAGAAACAAAAACTCATAGACACAGACAACAGATTAGTGGTTAATATCCACAAAAGTATATTAAGTTCTATTGAAACAAGTTTTCTCTTTAAAAATAACCCCCATTTTTACCAAAGATAGTCAAATTAGTTGCTAATTTATTTGCAAAATAAGTTTAGTTTTAATAAAGTTGGCCTGATTATTTGTATAAATCCAGCAAGAATAGTAATTAACCATATAAGCACTTTTAAGTCTGCTTTGCGGGAATTTTTTTCATAAGCAGTCTTCAGATAACACTTAAAAAGGCCTCTCAAGGCCAGAAAAGTCACAGATTTGCAATCAGAGGATGCCTGCAATACCTATAGTTTGGGGAGAATTCCTGTCTTCTCAAGGTTTCCATGTATCCTAAGGTTCTCTCATCTACATAAAACAAGTGCAGTGGCATTATCTCTATCAGTTAACTTCTTGTATGCAGATTGTGGGTTTTGTGCAGGCAGTGAATATCAGGCATGTTGTCCAAGGGGTACAGGTGATAGAATCATTTGCAATGTGAGCAAGGAGGCAAAAGACCATGTTAAGTGGCCTATTTTTGTGCTCTTGGTATCTGTTCCTGTCCACAGAGCATTTTAGCCAACTTCAACAGGATAAACAGGGACCACTTTAGTTGGTCAGAACACACCTCATTCTCTAGCAAGATGTATCCTATCCAACTTAGGGGAAGCTGCCAGTCCAACCTGCATGCAAATTATCTCCTCCACTGGTTCAGTATCTTGAGGAGCTCTAAACAGTAACTTACACTGGCCCTTTATCAGTTGTGGTGCTAAGGCCTTCACCAGACATGTCAAGTGGAACTTCCTTTGCAGCAGTTCCTAAGCCTTGGTAAGGAGTTAACCCCATACTGTTACCAACCAAATTCATTTTTCTAACTTTCTTGGTAATAGCCTTCACCCGCCATGCAGAACACTGGATTGTTAAAGAGCCCACAGCTGCTGGTTAGGGGGTATAAACCCAGGGGCTTAAGGAATGGGACTACTTTGTACCTAATTGCAAAAATTTGCATGTACCTGATTGGGCACTGTTGTCCTGCATACTAGTATTTTGATGCTTTGGTCTACAGCTCTGGAGCAACAGTTGACCAGTGAATAGATACCACCCTATTCAGCTAGGATATTCAGTTATCTAACACAACTTTAGCCAGAGAATCTAAGACCTCCTTTTGAGCAGTTTCATTGGCTATTATTCCTAAAGTTATTGAAAGATTTCTAATCATGTATTCATGGGCTCCCATTCCCCACCAGGGAGATAAGATCCTGTCAGATGTTGGCCACACACCATCTTCCTGATAGCCAGGTAGATATTAATAGTTAGGATATTGGGAGCTTCCCTTTTGAGTTGGTTAAATAAATTTAAAGGAAGCTAATTAAATTTTATTTGTACACAGGAGATGATTTAAAGCAAGTGGAATGTTCAAAATACAAGCAAGTAAAGTGGAAGACAAAGATACATGGAAATGAGTTGTGCATTACTTATCTTTTGATAGTTGTTTTCTAAATAGTAACTTGAGATCTGTTAGGGGTTTTCATGAGCATTCCGACTCTTGGGATGTATCTATGGCCTGGACAGGAGCATGTCCACTTCGAATTACTGGAAGCCTTCTGAATGAATTTTCCTCAGCAGTAGGACCATCCCGGTTCCATCCTGGGTGTTCATAAGAACCAGATTAGTTTAACAGAGGAATGGGTTATTAAAATAACCTAGTAGTGCCACACCCACTTGAGCTCAAGCTGATCATCAGGATGTTTGTTTTTCCATGATTTTAATAATATCCAGTCTCTGGGACAGGTACAATGGAAAGGTACATCATCCTGCTAGAAGCAGATTTAAGAATAGGTATTAAAGTTGGACCTAAGGACTGCCTATAAATGACAAAAAACTTAAAATGGCATGGTTAGAAATCTGATTAAAATACAAGTGTCAAATTTACTTTTTTCTGTAACATACCATATTAAGATTGTAAGGTTCACCGAAGGAGGACCATATCGAGTTCTGGTTTAGTGAGAGAGTTTATTAGAAACGGCCGGGCTGACACCGAAAGAGGGAAAGATGGCGTCAGCCCCTTCTGGGGGTTGGGAGAGCTTTTTAATATGTGGGTATCAGAAGAACCAGAAAAGGGAGTGGAGGAGGGGTATCAGAAAGTACTAGCATCTAGGTTGGGCATGTTTAGTGGATAATCTGGCACCAAGTCTCAACCACCTCTGGGTGGGGCGGAAAGTCCTTGCAGGCTTTTGTCTCTGCAGGGAGGCACCTGGGGCTGATGCTTTGTCCTGTTTTTTCCTCCTCCCGTCATCTCACTCTTTAGCCCTAACAAAGATAACAAAGGAAAATATTATATTAGGATATTGTGACTCTTGGAGATCATAATCTCTAGAACATTTATTTAGTAATAAGAACATATACATTCAAATACACCATAATTATTCCTTTATTTGACAAAGCTTCCCATGTAATTTTAGTATAGCAAATATTTAAATTTAATTATTTAAATTTTTCTCTTTCATAGATAGAACAAATCTTTGAAGTATTCCAGGGGCCCAACTGGAATAACCCAAAGCCATTTCCAGGTCTCCTTTTACACCAAACTTGTTTAGCCTACAGCTTATGGGTCGCATGCAGTCCAGGACAGCTCTGAATGTGGCCCAATGCAAATTCATAAACTTAAAAAGCTTATGAGATTTATTTTGTGATTTCTAGTTAGTGTTAGTGTATTTTGTTAGTGTATTCATGGGCTCTTGCTCCCCAGCAGGGAGATAAGATCCTGTCAGACGTTGGCCAAACACCATCTTCCTGATAGCCAGGTAGATATTAATAGTTAGGATATTGGGAGCTTCCCTTTTGAGTTGGTTAAATAAATTTAAAGGAAGCTAATTAAATTTTATTGTGGTCCAGGACAATTCTTCCATTATGGCCCAGGGAAGCCAAAAGATTGGACATCTGTGTTTTAAACTGTGGACTCTGGGAGTCTGTCAAAAAAAAAAGTTGAACATCTGACTAAACAGGAGCATTAGTCATTTTGAAGCAACTTAATTGTCCATGTAACCAAAATGACAATGAAAGACAAATACAGAAGTTTACACAATTGTCAGTAAAACTTAGTTCTTATTATTGAGGAAATTCAGTTTTCTTAAGTAATCAAGGACCTGATTAAGACAGCATAAAACACAGAAAATTATTTTGATAAAACAGAATCTTTGCTTTCTAGGCAGAAAACTTTTTCACAGTATTCGTAACAGACCAATAGTCCAAGAAAGTTTGTCCTTTTTAGCAGAGAGAAAACCAAACTAACTTTGCATCAGCTTATTTTTGATATTTCCTTTCTCAGGATACCTTTTCCACAAACCTTCTCTGACTTTCTTCCCCACCCCTTTACCATTCTAAAACTAGCCTCACTTCAGGCAAAATTATTTTCTTTTCCCTCAAAAAAAATCTTCATACCTAATACCTTTCTTTACTGAAAACATTTTTTTATATTAAGACTTACTAATCCTTAGAAACCTTAATTTCCAGTGACAACTAAAAAAAATAAACAATTAGCATGTTTAGATTGGCAAATATACGAATACATTTCATAACCTCTACAAACACGGGCATTTTGTTGGCACAATTTTTTTTTTTTTTTAAGATTTATTTTTATTGATTTTTGACAGAGAGATAGACAGAGAGACAGAGAGAAGGGGGAGGGCCCAGAGCAGTCTCCATAGTTGACAGCATTAGTTTTCTATATAGTTTCACTCCACAGGTGGGCGCGGGGCTTCGCAGGGCAGGAACTGAGCCGGGAACCTCCCACATAGGCCCCGGCAAGAACTGAACTGGGGGCACACCCCAGCTCAGCATATGGGTCCACCTGGGCCGGGGCCGGGATTCGATCCCTAGTCTCCGGGGCAGCAAAGTGAGCGCTTAACCCGCTAAGCCATCCCAGCTTTCCCTACAATTTTTTTAGAAACATGTTTTTTAATAAAGACATATATTAACATTCAAATTTTAGTTTCTCTGACATAAGAAGTAGGTAACTTAGACTTACCTAGCAATTAGTGTTTCAATATTTCATATTATTTTGAAATATCTAGTCAATAATTTTTATTATTTAACTTTGTAAAACTCTAAAGCTTTTTGCTTCCCTGAGCATATTGGAAGAATGTCTTGGGCCACACATAAAATACACTAACACTAACAATAGCTGATGAGCTAAAAAAAGGTCACAAAACAATCTCATGTTTTAAGAATTTGTGTTGGGCTCATTCAGAGCCATCCTGGGCCACAGGTTGGACATGCCTACACTAAAGTTTCATGTTACCAAAGAGATTTAGAAACCCATTTAAGTACACACACAGTGTAATTACTGATAAAGAGTTAACCTAAAAGAAACTTTTAAGCCCATTTACATTTAATTTACTTGTTCCTAATAATTAAGTTTAGATTACTTAGGAAAATTTTATCATACCAAGTTAATTTTCTTGCAGACAAATTTTGCAGCAGAGATAACATGAACTTATTTGACTAATAAACTCAGAATAAAAATATTATTTAATACAGATGATTGATTATAAAGATATGCTTATTTAAGACAAAACTCAAACCAGCTTTAATATCAAGTGTTTTACCAGATCATAAGATTCTGAAAGAACTTTGGTGAGTTTGTTTTATATTTTTTGAGAATTCTCATAAGTGCTTATTTGTTTAAGCCAATTTAATATTACAAATTAGCAATATCATCCAGTGGTAGAAATATGCTACATCTAGAACATACATATGTAGACATACATAAACATACTAACATAGAGATTTCAAAACCTTCATTTTAAAAAGTTAGCTTTATGTCCCAGATATAATGCAAACTCAGGAAAAACTTGATTCAAGTTATGTTTTTGCAGATGGCAGAAGGCCAAAGTTTGCATGCTGAAAAATTCCTTTAAAGCAGAAGTGTCCAATCTTTTGACCTCTCTGGGCCACACTGGAACAACTGTCTTGGGCCACATGTAAAATACACTAACAGCAGCAGAACCAAAAAAAAAAAGCAAAAAAAAGGCAAAAAAACCCACATGATGTAAAGCTTATAAATTTGTATTGGGCCACATTCAAAGCCAACCTGGTCCGCATGCAGCCCTCCGGCTGGGGGTTAGACAAGCTTCCTGTAAAGCCATTTTAAAATTAACTTATTATCAATCATAGAATGCATCCCATTGTCTCTGAGATGCCTGAGATGCTCTCTTTCAAGGGTGTCCTAAGACAAACAATAGAAAATGGAAAGTAAGTACAGTGGTACCTCGGTTCACGAACGCTTCTATTCACGAACAACTCGGTTCACGAACTCCGCTTCGGTTCACGAATAGGAGCCGCGGCCATTTTAATGCTATTTCCTGGCTGTCACATGGTTGTGACTTCCTGTAGGAAGATCGTGGAGAGAAAGAGACACAGAAAAAAAGTACACTGTGAGTACTTTCAGTGACTTTTTTTTATTTTTGTTGTGCTCTTTCTACATTACTATACTGTACTAATGTGTATTATAATTTGTTTCATATTTTTTGTGCTTCAAAAACCGAAAAAAAAGGTCAGAACGGATTAACCGGATTTACATTGAACCCTATGGGAAACTGTGCCTCGGTTCACGACCAATTCGGTTCGCGACCAGAGTCAGTTCACGAATTAAGTTCGTGAACCGAGGTACCACTGTACACACAATAAAGTTAGAAAGTTCAGGAGGTAAAAAGGGTGGCTTCCAAACACCTGAATAAAGTGGCAGATTTTCCTAGAGGTAATTGGCGCAGGGTGGAGCCAGAGCACAAGATGGTGGCTGCCGTAAGTGTGGGAGGAAGATGGGGAAGGGAAAGGAAAAGTTTGAGATGCCATATTACCTCACAACAGGGGAGAGCCTCCAAAAGGAGAAGTCTTCCCTACCCTGCCTAACCCCCAACAAGGCATGGAATAGATCTGACTGACTGGTAACAGAACTGAGCTGCAACATAAGTGCACCAAAACCTAACCACTGGAGCCCAGGGAGGTGTGCGTTAAACTCTGACCATGTGCCCAATGGGTTCTTGGGCACCAACAAAGTTCATGTGAGTGAGCCCCTGGATGCTGTTGGCTGCTTTACCAAGTATAGTGAAATTCCAGGAAGAATATGTTAAATCCCCAGTCCTCTGGCAATAGCCCAAGGAGTCAGAGGGAGAGAGCAGTGCCTCTTTAGAAGGCTGTCAAAAAGACTATGGCCATAGAGAAATTCAGTTCCTAAAAGTCACTTAGAAAAGTAACATCAACAAACAATATACTTCACTCACATTCATACATCCCCCCCCCATCCCATATACAACTTTCAGACTTAATTTGCCAGCTCTAGACCACATTCAAAACTGATTTCAGGTTAAAAATAAAATCCCATAGCTGAGTTCAAAATAACCAAACAATTTTAATCCAGATTGCCAAGGTAATTTCTCAATGTCTGTGTTCTTATATAACCAGTGGGAAGTTCCTATACCACCAAAAGGGAAAGTTTCTTTGATATCATAGCATATGAAATTACTCACCAAGAGATGTCTTCCAAGCCAAGTACCCAGTTTCTGTGAGTGCAAAATGAGAGCGCTGTAGGTCAGTTATGCCCAGTCAGTGGTGAGCACTGCAGGTCTGTCCCTGGGACAATCAGTCTGGGCAGCTGCTTGGACGGAACCTGGAGAGATCGACCTACACTAGCTGGAGGTTGCTGAACCACAGGCAGAAAACCCATTCAGGGCTACATTCCTTTGTGGTCACCATTTTTGTTACATTAGCAGAGCCAAACACTGAGAATTGCAGTAGAGAAAGATTGGCTATTTTATTATGAATTGTGCCACCCAAAACAGGAAGCTAATGCTCAAATGCTCAAATTTCCCAATCCAGGGTTCAGGGCAGGTTTTTAAGGGTATGGAGGAACAGGTATGTGGAAGCGCTGGCAAGGAAGTTTTAATTGGAATATCTTGGAGCTCTGCCATTTATGGTAAGGGGCATCAACACAGGATCTTCCTGGACAGCAGATCTGCTGCTTTTGAAAATGTACCAGTGTTCAAGTTCTGGTTATGTCCCAGTCCTTTGGTTCCATGGGGAAGTGGAGGGGGCTGACTTTGGTTCCGGATGTAGCTGGAGGTCAAAGTTCTCTGCGTAGGCTTCAGGTTCATGAATTATGGTTTTGGTCTGTTTCTGTAAAGCAACTCAGTGTGTCATTAAACAGGATAGAACCATTTTGAGGTGGTTCTGTGGTTACACATGGCCTATAATTTTTTAAAAATGTGTTTTGGTATACTCTTGCCATATTTATTAATGTAGTCTTTATTCTATATTAAGGCTCAGGCTTTATGTATTTTTTTGTCACTTAAAATTATTGGAAATAAGGAATAACCGTAAAAATAAATATAATCAAACCATCTATCTTCCTTCTAGTTTACAATAACAAAAAGGAAGTCATGTAGTAATGCCAGTATTGCTATTCCATAAAAAATTGTATCTTGGGGATGCCAGGATAGCTCATCAGGTTGAGCACTTACCTTGAATTTTCGAGGGCTGAGGTTCGATTCCCAGCCTGGCCTGTGCAAATCCATATGCTGAACTGCAGTGTAACTGGTTGCTGCTGTAGTGGCGTGACCGCAAAGGCTCTTGCCTCCCATGTGAGAGGCGCCTGGGTCAGTTCCACCTTGTGCAGCCCCATGTTACAAGTAATGATGTACAACTATGGAGATTGCTCTGGGCCCTTCCCCCTTCTCTTTCTCTCTCTCTGCCTCTGTCTCTCTCTCTGTGTGTCTTTCTCTCTCCCTCTCTCATCTTCTCTCAAAACAATAAAATAAATTTAAAAAAAATTGTATCTTAAGTAAATGATGCCTAACAGGATTGCTGACACATGATGAAGTGAGTATTGTTGCTACTATTTTATCTTTTAGAAAATGAACTTTTAGAGCTGAAAATGATCTTAAATATTGTCTTATCTAATTCTTTTGTTTTATGAAAGAGAAGACTAAAGCCCAGAGAGTGAATGTGACTTGCCAAATCTTAGACTGCTAGAATAATGAGAAACTGAGTTAGAACTGAGGTTTGTTTGCTCTTTCTGCTATATCCCATTGTCCCCCCATGATCCCATAGATCCCTATGTTGCCTCTACCCATCTTCCCACTAGACTTTACGTTCTTTGCAACCAGGGACTATTATATTTGCAGTAATTAGTGCCTGGCACATAGTAGAGGCTCAGTAAATACTTGTGGAAGGTTGGGATAAGATAGTTCTTGGGTCAGTGGGTAGGCAAAGTGGGATTTTGTCAGAATTGTCAGACTTGCAGCATAGGGTCTCAAGGCTGGAAGGTCTGGGAGCTTTGGAGGTACAGATTGGCTGGTGGCTATTTTTTAGACTAGATTTCATAGGATTAATATGGGATTAAGGGGGATCTAGTGACCACATTAATAAAACTTTTATGTTTTAAAGTTGCCTTTAACCTTTTACTGCATTAGCAATAGCTTATGACAATACTTCTAATAGGTTCTATAAAATAAAAATGTGTGGCCCGCTAAGTAGCAGTTAAGCCTTAATTAAGTAAAAATTAGCTACATTATTTTGGTTTTTAAGTCCAGATACTTTAAGCTTGAGTCTTTGGTTCAGAATGGGGCACATCAGAAGAGACCCAGTCAAAGTGGCTATGTTCACTATAAGATCCGTATGTAAGGAGAGAGATAGACAAGAGACTGACTGACTCAGCAATGTTAAATGTATGCCCAGTGAGTGTTGGAGTGAGTTGTCTTGCAGACTTGTCTTCTTCCTTAAAATGTACAAATGAAAATACAGACGCCTTTTCAGGTAACAGATACCAAACAGACACATATGTGATATTATATATTTGAGGACTAGCTCTAGACCTGATGAAAAAGCAAAGCCTGAGATGGGGGAGTGGGAAGGCTAATCTATGGGAGGTTTTAGGGAAGTAGCAGTGTGAGCTTGAGTAAAATTAGTTGACCTCTGTCTCATCTTTGTGAAATGCACGTTGTTGTTATGCCTTAAATTCCTGGGCAGGGAATTTTAATGACTGATTTCTTAAGGTTCTTTCTACTTCTAAAATCAAACTGTCTGAAAGTGCTTAAAGCAGTTTTAAAGGGTAGAGGCATGAAAAGGATGGGATGAGGGCAGTTAGAAAGTTTCATAAAAATCTTTAGGATTAAGCTTAGCAATTTGTATGTAGGGAATAGTCAAAACAATAGCCATAAGAGAGAGGAAACTATTAGAGAAAGTTGAGTAGTGAGTTAAAAGGAACCACAAGGGTCTGATGATGGCCTAGGGAAGGTTGCTAAGTTAGGAGGGAAGGAAGGAGGGAGGGAGAGAGAGGGAGTGTTAGAGTTAGTTCAGGTGGAATAAAGGAATTGAAACGAATCAAGTGGAAGAGGTGGTTATTAAGAGGACAAATATCATTAAAAACTAATGGAATATAGTTGGAAAAAGAAGATAGCTTACGGAGAAGTGACATGGAACTCAAGGAGAGTGGCAGGTCTTAGATGTGTCAGTCATATCTCTGACAGATTAGAACAGAAATATCCTGGTAGTTTTCAAAGGGGCCAGGCAGGCCAGCGAGGGAACTAGCCCTTTCCAGTGCTTGTTGCCATGCTCAGTACTTTACATACGTCATTTAATTTAGCTCTCACATTAAAGCTATAAGATTTGTAATATTATCCCCATTTATAGCTAAGAAAAATGAAATTCAAGGAAGTTAAGTAACTTAACCAAGAACTTCTCCACTCAGTAGATGAGGGCAGGCTGATAAATTTTCCCTCCACTTAAATAGAAAATGAATGGGAAAAGATATTTTTTTACGATTTACCGGGTATTTTATTGTTTTTGACAGAGACAGAGAGAAGGATAGGATGAGGGCGCAGAGCAGTCTCCATGGTTGTACGTCATCAGTTTTCAACATGGTTTCATTCCACACAGATGGGGGCCATGCAGGGCAGGAACTTGGGCCGGGGTACACCCCCTCAAGCTAGGGTCCTAACCAAAGGTCGAGAACTAAACTGGGGGCCACCATATGGGAAGCACACCCAGTTCAGCATATGAGTCCACATGGGTGAGTGCTGGAATTCGATCCTTGGTCCCCGGGGCTGCAAAGTGAGTGCTTAATCCGCTGGCCATCCCAGCTTCCCTGAAAAGATATTTTAATGAAATAAAAAAAAGAAATATACCTGCATTTATTTTCAAAGCTGCATAATTATTTTTCTATGAAATCACTGCACACTTCAGTACATTTCCGCCAATGCTGCACTAGTTTTTGAAATCCATCCTTTAAAAAATCAGTTTTGGGAAGCCAGGATGACTCAGTGGCTTACATGCTTGCTTTTACAGCTTCGGGGACCAAGGATCAAATCCCGGCCCCGGCCTGTGTCGACCCATATTCTGAACTGAGGTGTACATCCCATGTGGGAGGCCCCCAGTTCAGTTCTCAGCAGTACTCACCCCCCGGTTTCGCCCCTGGCTCAAGGAGGCCCCCAGCCCAGTTCCTGCCCTGCGCGGCCCTTGCCCATGTGGAAGGAAATCATGTGGAAAACTGATGACGTACAACTATGGAGACTGCTCTGGGCCCTTCCCCTTCTCTCTTTCTGTCAAAAACAATAAAGCAATAAATCTTTAAAGAAATCAGTTTTGTTTTTGAAACCATTTCCTCACTGCAGACTTCACTTCTTGATCATAGATGAAGTGTTGGCCCTTCAAGTGTTCCTTTAGTTTTGGGAACAGGTAGAGATCACTAGGAGCCAGGTCTGGGCTGTATGGTGGATACAGCATCACTGAAAAGTCTGGGCATTGAATTGCATCTCTTGTTGCTGCACGTGTATGAGGCCTGGTGTGTCACGTTGAAGAAGTGTTTCATTTCTTATTCTAATCTGTTTGATTCTTCATTTTAATGCAGTAAGAGTTTCACTGTAAAATTCAGAGTTTATTGTTGTTAGTTTTTCAAGAAAGTCTGTAAGAACACGTTCAAAATTCCAAAAAAACAACAACAAAAAAACACTCAGCATGGCCTTCTGTTATTTCCTGAGTTGTGAATTTTTTCAGCTGAGGTGATCCCTTATGGCGGTATTCCATGGACTGCCTTTTGTTCTCGGGGTCATAATGATGGACCCACGTTTCATCACCTTCTTTAATAAGTCCTCATCTTCGTTTTCAAAAATTTTAAAAGAATTGGAAGAACTTTTTTCGCTGTTAAGAATTCAATAATAGCACACTGTTTGAACTGAGTATCTGAACTCTCCATTTCGATGTGCACTGGGTGAAAAATGTAAGCGTCTATGCAAGGTCAAGAATGATGGAGGGGAGATACAATGTGATTATACAGAACTGGTTATATCCAGATATGTCTAATATAACAAAAAAATAATACAGTAGAGGAAAAATTTATCAGCCTGCCCTCTTAGTAACAGAGGTGGTATTGGAACTAAGGTCTCTTGACTGCAGACTAGTGTGCTATCAAACCATTGTTAGAACCCTGTGACAAAAGGCCCTGTGCTTGGACTCTTTGTTTTGAAATACTCTACCTTTGCAACAGAAAGCTGCCTTCTTTTTGTGCTGTGTTGTATACCCTGCCTTGTTTTAAATGATAAATTTTGCTACAGAGATGGATAGGAAGCTGTCCAGTTTGCTTGCTGTTTGAGAGGGCTCAAATCCCTTAGCATTATTCTAGGCCTTTTGGAATATAGCTGTGGAAAAGTAGTCCTGTCCATCTGTAAACAAATTCTGGTACATGTCCAGAACAGGCCAATATATAGAGACAGAAAATAGATCCGTGGTTGCTTAGGGCTGGAGGAGAAGGTAGGGTTTAGAAGTGGTAGCTAAAGGGTATGAGGTTTCTTTATGAGGTGATGGAACTGTTCTAAAATTTATTGTGGTGATGGTTAGTATCTCTGTGAATATACTAAAAACTAATAAATTGTATACTTGAAAAAATAAAGAGGGAAGCCAGGATGGCTTAGTGGGTTAAGTGCTCGCCTTGCAGCCCTGGGGTCTGAAAATTGAATCCCGGTCCTGGCCCATGTGGATCCATATGCTGAACTGGGTTATGGCCCCCTGTTTGGTTCTCACCAGGGCAAGCTTCCTATGTGGGAGGCCCCTGGTTTGGCCCCCAGCTCAAGGGAGCATTCCTCCCATGCAGGAGGCCCCCTACCCAGTTTCCACCCTATACAGTCCCCCCACCCCACCCACCTGTGTGGAATGAAACCATGTCGAGAAATGATGATATACATACAACAATGGAGACTGCTCTGGGCCCTCCCCCTTCTCTCTGCCTCTCTCTGTTTCTGTCTCTCTGTCAAAACGATAAAAATAAATCTTTAAAAGAAATAAAGGATACTAGTGTACACAAGGCAAATAACCCAGGTCATAAATACACTGGGGAGGACTGAACAAAATCTCACCCATTTCTGTTGGTTTCATTTAGACATTGGACGCTGGGGGGAGGATGAGAGAAGTTCATGCACCCAGTCCAGGGCCTTGGAGGAGGGTCCTCTCCAGCCTTTAGCTTCTTGGTGGCACTCAGCTCTGCCAGACTTAGGAATTTGATTAAGAAACTAATGTGTACAAAGATACATGTATCCCAGTGTTCATCGCAACACTGTTCACAGTGGCCAAATGTGGAAACAACCAACGTGTCCTTTGATAGATGACTGGATAAAGAAGTTGTGGTACATTTACACAATGGGATATTACTCAGCGATAAGAAAAGATGAAATATTGCCATTTGTGACAAAATGCACTGGCCTTACAATCATCATGTTAAGTGAAATAAGTCAGACTGAAAATGTCAAGAAACATATGACTTCACTTATAGATGGAATATAAAACTGAAAGTACTGTATTTTCTGGCGTATAAGA